>VYZV01015410.1:54901-101676 GCA_013401275.1 Pandion haliaetus | reverse complement strand
ACAATCGTGGAGCTTTGTGCACTCAAAACACTCCCTAACATAGCGAGCTACCCCACCACCTCTCCTTTCTTGCCTATCCCTTCTGAAGAGCTTATAGCCACCCATGGCAGCACTCCAGTCATGGCAGTCATCCCACCATGTTTCTGTGATGGTGACCAAGTCATAGCTATCCCGCTGCACAATGGCTTCCAGCTCCTCCTGTTTGTTGCCCATGCTGCATGCATTGGCATAGATGCACTTAAGCTGGGCTGTTGATACCACCGCCAACATTGGCATGCTACCCCCAGGCTCATCTCTGGCGAGCCTAGTTTTATCCCCTCCCCCATTCAACCCTAGTTTAAAGCTCTCTCTATGAGCCCTGCCAACTCATGAGCAAGGATCCTTTTCCCCCTTTGAGACAGCTGGACTCCATCTGTCACCAGCAGGCCTGGTGCCATGTAAACCTCCCCATGATCAAAAACCCCAGAATTCTACCAATGGCACTAGCCTCTGAGCCACTTGTTAATCAGTAAAATAAATCAGACTTGAGAGCAAACAAGAAAGTTTATCCATCCACATTTATTTCAAATTATAATTTTAACCTCTATCTGAAGAAAGGTTATATTTGTAGATGCAAATGAGCTTCCAGATGTTCACAGATAGCAGGCAGTGCTCTATGCAGCAATGGGAATTGAAACCAAAGCAAGGGAGCAGTTCTACTGGCAGCAGGACTAGTACAGCTTTGCTCCCAATTAGATACTCCTGCCAGGTATCCCAGCACCTCTCCCCAGGAACACCCCAGTATTCTCAGCTCCTGCAAGGGGCTCTCAGATCTCCCCCACTGTCCCTTTCCCTCCCAGGGCAGTACTGCCAGCTCCAAGCACCAGATTTGGCTTTCTCAAGGGTCCATGCAAGGCTGCTTGCACAGCACTGGAGGCTGGTCTACCTCCTCACCAGTCAAGCAGCTTCTCCTGGGCAAGCTAAGAACAGCTACAGGCCAACTTCTCCCCTTCCATCACCACTGACACCAATAAATTTTCCACACCATCCATCTGCAAGTTTTCACATGAATTACAGAAATCTCACATTTGGCTGCCACCAAAGTGGGTTAGAATTTGCCAATAGTTTCAGGCTATTTTTGCTATAGGCAAAATGGAATATTAGATCCAACAAGTCCACTTGGTTGCCTACATTTTGTTTCCCCAGGAGACAAGGCTGGCAATGCCTGTTAGCACCACAGAGGTGCATTGCAGTAAGGAATGTTTGCTTCCAAGCAGTTCTGCTGCAGGGACAATGAGAGGCAGCAGCACCCAGATTCTGGTAGCTGAGCATCCACCACTTGTCCTCTCCCTTCCTGCACCCACATTAGACCCAAGTTTGTTTCCAAGGCACCTTTTTTTGATAAAGTTGTCAGTTCTTTGCTTTAGCCATACTCAGCTATTCAGCACAGACACAGATGACTGTGAACTCAGCAGGGAATCTAACAAACTAGTCACTGAGCCCTTTCACAGCTCTCAAGAGAGGTTATATTTTTCCTATTGCCATTATGGTTAGATGTATCATAGCAATAACCTCCCCTATTTTGAAATATACTCACAATAAATTGCTTTTCAGATTGATTGAATGCCCCAGCTACACTTAAACTATTAAGCCATCAACAGCTGTTTATTGTTTTCATTTCACAGAGATGTTTCTTTAAATAAAAGTGCATTAAATATTTTGTTACCAAACAATGTTAAGATTTTAGTAGGATGAACAGAAGCTTCTTTACACCCAGGGTCTCTTCTTCCCTTTGATTCATGCTCCAAGGCTACTTCAATATCACCAGAGCTATACCTGCCCACAGGCAGCTCTGCCCTGTGGACAATAAAATTGATTCAACAAGACTAAGAGATGGGCTTGATTACAAAAAAAATCCATCAAGGAAATCTGAGCAAGTTGCTAGTATATTCGATACCAGCAATCAATGAGACTGTTAGGGGCTGTATCATTGTAGCAGTTGCCAGACCAAAAGCCACATGTGAAGGGAGCAAGTACTGCACAGTGCCCTGCCATGCTGGCAATGACCTGGCTACCCAGAAACAGGGCATTAGCCCAGGGAGACCACCCAGCTATCAAGAGATTTTCAGCTGCAAATGGGGATGTCTACATTTGAAAGAGTTCTACCAAGGAGGCAGTTTCTAACAAGTTCAATGTATTGATCTGGATGGTATGACTGAAGAGCGCACTCTGTGTGCTCACTGCTGAAGTTGCTGCTCAGCACTACAGGCAGCACCCACATCTTACCTCCCCTCAGCCTTCCAGCATTTGGTGAAACAAGTTCAATTTGTAAAGGTTTGACAAGTCCATTAATGCACCAGGGAGGAACTGCCTGCCAGCATAGGAAGCAGTTACACCAGGGGGGACAGTGCCCCTCATGCTGCTCCAGGACAAGGCTCAGACATTTGTCATCTTTGTGCTTTTCTTGATCCTGCAAGAGAGGAAGAGAAGTCTGCAGTGAAGGCTGCACATAGCATCAGGATGTTACCACTGCTTTCAACAGTCCCCCTGCCTGGTCAGTGGGAGGAAAAACCTCAAGAACTGCAAGAGTCCCAGCTTGGCTCAGCTGCATGTAGCCTTCTTTCTAATGGGCCAGCCAGCACTGGGGGTACCACAAACACCATGCTGCCCTTGCCGCAGCTTTGTACCCACTCTGCCATGGAGAGAGCTGGGCTGTAACTCACCTGCAAGTGCCATTATAGCTGAGACTTGTACTCTGCTGGGCATGGAGAAGTAAACCTGAAAGGCACAGAGGAAGAGTCCATCTGCAGTCAGAAATATGACAGAGCTGTGGCCATCATTTCTCTTCGCACACCCATGACTCGCCATAGCCCATCTATGCCAGTCCCATGGAAAGGATGCCACATGGCTTAGCTTCCCTGGCTGAGGAAGAGGGAGGATTTGGGAACACTCCTGTCTCCTATGTCCCATGTTCCCTCAAGGTTAGCAAAGCAGCCAAGGAGGGTCACGTGCCTGTCAGGAAAGAATAATTTTGTTTCTCCATCTTACAGAGGTTGGCGGTTTTAAAGACTGAAAAGGTAAAGACTATCAGTCACCATCCCAAGACAAAACAGCAGTTATCTTCTACCCCAGTTTTTCTGGGTAACAGTGATCAGCACTATTACTGTGGTTGGAGGGGAAGAACAAGCCCTGCACAGCTCCAGGAGCTTATAAGATGTAGTGACCCACGTAGCTACCGCCTTATACATTGCAAGCAGATCTTAGCCTTACAGCTACCCTAGTTTAAGGCATTATTTATTCTGATGAGGCATTTAGCCTTCCGAGTTAGTAGTCTTACCAATTTGTACAAGCTACTTTGCAGCGAGGAGTTTCTAGAGGTTTAAGGTTCTAGTTTGGACCGATGTGCTAAACTATAGCAAGGTTGAACAAGACTGAACCTAGTACAAAAGGTGACCAAATGGAACAAATTAATCTTTAAAACAGCTTTGTTGGCCTTGACACTCTGAAATTCCTTGATGCTTACAGTTAAACAGAGAAAGCAGTTCTTGCCTACAGCATTTGTTGCTATGTAGTTCACCATTTGATGATTATGCCCTGTAGCCCACGTTTGACATGACTTTGCAGTCAGGTTGCATCTGAACTTGACTGGCAGCCCAGACTATTACATGACTCAGTATGCAGTTTAACACCACCTTTTTGTCAGTATTGACTAAAGTTAAGCCATATGCGGCTGCAGGGCAGCTTTACCAGAGCCCTGGTATGCAAGTTCGTTTCATTCATGTGGAGCAACACAATCCACATGAAGTCAGAAGAGTTGTATTCACTGGCAATGTGTTTTCTGGTTCCAATGTGTTCCACAGGGGACACCCAGGCAGGGCAGGACCCAGCCCCGTTCAGGGCCATGGGGCTCCAGTCCCTCTGCTCTCTTTGGCCCAGGGAGCCCCACACTGCCCAGCAGCACAGCACTCACCCACGCTTCCAGGTATTCAGACTTTTCTTGGATTTGGCGTTTTGTTGGTCATGCACTTCATTTGCGTAGAGCCAGGGCAAAGCTTAAGCTACATCAGAAGGTCAACAAAAAGCAGGACCAAAATCACAGTGGTGATAACCCCACCCCAGAAGGGGGAAAGATGTTACCTCAAGAGACTTTGCTTTATAGCATTGACATTGTTTGCTCAGAAGGGGAGTCCCCAAATATTTTTTTGGAGGTGTGTGGGAGTATTGGGTCAATGCTCTATTTAAAGCTCTAGTTAAGCAACAAAAGCCAGTCCCTATTTCCAGTCTGTCCAGTACAGCTCAGTGTGACCATTGCCATTAAGATGCTCAGTCATACTGTCAAGGATGGGATGCACTACAGATTCAAAAGGTGGTTTTCAGCAGTTCCTTTCTACAGGTTTGAGTCTAAGTTACTACAAATTAATTTCTATTGCTTCAGCAGGCAAAAGCTCCTATTTCCCTCAAACAAGGTAAAAATACTACAGAAGGACACACACCTTGGGTGGGATACTTCAGACAGATAAGCACCAAGTGTAGGACCAGTCAGCATGAGTAAGGCTGGCAGAATCCAGCCCAGTATTAATTGAAAGCAGCATTTAGCTCAGTAGAAACTCCATAGGGTATTCTGAATGCTAAACCAGACCATATATATTAAAATAATCTGCAACAGTATGAAGGAAACCCTCAATTGAAAGTTTCACCCCATGGAAAGAACACTGACCCCTTCTTCCTCTTCCTCCCAGGCTCCAGGAGCCCAGTACTACCGCCAGGGAGGAAAGCCCCCTTCCCAGGGGCTGTTCCAGTGCACACTCAGATTCACATCTCCTTTTTGGCCCAGGGAGCAGAAATGCCACTAGCAAAGCATCACAGCTTTGACACTATTTGCAGACACATGCATCTAGCCCATACCACAGGATCCAGGGTGCACACCTAGGGAGGCAGCTGTGGTATGCCATGTGCACAAGAGGGAGCTGCACCCCAACTCCCTTCTTCCTGGGCACCAACACCTCAGTACTGCACAGGAGCAGGGCCATGGGTGCTAGGAGAGAACAGTCATTACCACACTGCATGCACACAGCCTGGCAAGCAGAGAAATAACACAGACACCGAGAATATTGTCCACAGCACACCTTCTCAGTACTGAGGTGCCTACTTGGGCAAGGGTGTCACTGGGAATGTGTAGAAAGCTGAGGTTACAGTGCCAGGGACAGGATAAATACTAAGGCAAAAGTAATCATGGAGCTCAGGTCCTAGCAGGTTTGAAGCAGGTACTCCACCATCACCATTTCAGCTCCACCTACACTCTCCCTTCTGCTTGGTTAGGGCTCCCCATCTGCATCCTCCTTCCATCGCCTCTAGGACCTCGCCACCCCAGGCCCTGTGTATAGGGTAAAGGCTCAAGAGACCTCATCAGCAAGGACCAAGACAGAGAAGGTGCAAGCATCCCCATCTTACTATATCCACCGTCACTAAAACATCCCCTTCATTTCAGGGCTGGCCCCACATCTCCTTGTGGGGCCTTCTGCTGTTCATGCAGTTGTGGGAGAGCTTCTTGTCACCCTTGAAACCCCTTACCAGTTTGCAGACCAGATGAGCTTTGGCTTTCTTAACACCATCCCAACACACCCAGGCAGGGTTTCCCTAGTCTATAATCCTCTGGTTTTCCCTGTAGCCTCTTCCTGCACACCACCTTTTTGCAGTCAAACTCAGCTATGAGCTCTCTGCTCTGCCTAACCAAGCCAGTTTCCTGAGACATATTTTACCAAGTATTTCAGCAGACTGCTTTTATGATTGAAGGAGATATCACAGTTCCTTCCTACCCAAAAATAAAACAGGAGTACCTTGCACCTTCTGTGCAGACACTATTCACCTAAATAGCAACAAGGCAGCAAAAAAACCCCTACCCCTTTCCCAGACTCCATGCTCCCCCCAGTTGTGCTCCATCAACCATTATAGGAAGGCAGTACTGAGCAGTGACTCACCCCAGCCTGCTGCACATCAGGGTCCCAAATACACAGTCAGGAACAGTCATAGCTCTAGCTAAGCTGAAGACCAGCAGCCCCAAAACAGAGCTTAGACCAGAATTTATAGCCATGGGCTGAGCTTAAATGGGCTTCTGGGCCTGTGGGCAGGGGTGTGGGTGGAGGCTCCAGGTGAAGCTGCTCTGGGCCTTTAGGGTCTATTAGTGCCCTCAGGCCACTGACAACATGTCTGTCTGTCAAAGGGAAAAGAAACAAACTACTGACATTTCTCCAACGGAGGCAATGGGCAAGTTGGGAGGGAAAGGGTGAAGGTGATCTCGCTGGCAAAGCCCCAAAGCATCCCTCGGCAAATGCAGATTCAGCTCCTGGTATTGCTGATGCCTTCCCATGTGATCATGGAAAATCATGAAGGTGCTTACACATCTATCAATATGTTTAATCTAAAATCATGCTCATATCTGTCTTTAAACCCTTTAAAACATGCTGAACTTTAAAGTCGTCATCCCCCACCCCCAAACTGTGACTCGTACAGTGTTGGTGGGAGCTCAGGACAGGAACAAAGACTGAAAAAAGACTGAAAATGCTGCTTGGGGTCTTAGGCTGAATCAAGGCGATTTCTCTTTGTGGCCCAAGCTTTCTGTACCTGTTCCCAGCGGTAAGCTTTCCAAGGCAAATGCCTGTGAACCACATTAGAAGGCAAACAGTACAAAATACTGACAGGCAGTGCTATCCACCTGGTCTGTGCCCTTTGCATTCAGCATCAGCTTTTGCGGGGCCATCGGCAGCACTGGACCAGGTCCCAGAGCTGCAGGCACGTGTTGGCTTGTCTCACCCAGCTCGAGAGCTGTGCAGCATTTAGGAACTGTCACCAGAAGCTGGGCGGACACTGTCAGACATTGTTGGGAGAAAAGGGCAGGAGTTTTCCCTTTCTTGCTGAACTCTTGCCAGAGCTTTGATTTCCCTGGTGTGGGTGACACATGGCATGGTAGTGCATCCCAAACCTCCCTTCCTTGGGGCACCATCTTCTCTCAGTTTACACAAGGCAGCTGGTGCCCCAGTGCTCTGCTCTCCTTTTCCTTCAGTAAAGGATGAGCCCTGATAAAGGCGACTCCTGTATGAGCACATGCAAAGCACAGCGCTTTGAGTATTTACAGCTTAGACAATTTATTGCTTCAGACCTGAGTATATGTAAAAGCACTGACCCACACGGTCCAGATACAACTTCCCTCTGAGCAGGGCTTCATCCGCACTGTGCTGTCACCCGCCTCCACATGTCACTGTGCTGTCCCAGCAGCTCCTCGGTGGCCTGTCCTGTGGTGTGGTCCTCATCCACAGCCCACCTGAGCCCAGTCCTGGCCCCAACATGGGGAAGTGGGCATGCACTGACATTCCTGTGCTCCCCCCAGCAGCATGCTGAAATGGGGACCGGTAACAAGTGGTGCTTCCTTGTTTTTGCACACTGGCCATGCTCAAGATCTAGCACAGAGGGGGTCTTCTGGGCAAAAAAAGGGGACAGGGGGAAGCCCTTCCTCACTGTACTTCTTAATAAATGGGGGCAACTGTTAAGGTCTCTGTTGGTTAGACTTGTTTCCCAATTTCTAGCCCAAGGCACAGTCTCCTCTGTAAACTGCATGCTTCCCAGTGTTTGTACAACTCCGTCAGTGTCTCCACTCCTTTCACCACTTCCAGCCTGGGAGAAGGCTGACCACCAGCAGGTATTGCAAGGATTACCCTAAACCACAGACCTTCCTTTTTCAGCTTAGGCAACCTGCTACATTAATTTCTGACTCCCACTAAACAAGTTGCCAGAATATCCCTCATGTTTCATATAAAATGTCCCTGCTCACTATGCAGCTTTCCTTTCACTTAGCTTAGGGGCAAAGTTCTTGCATTTTCCTCTCCAGTCCCCAGTGTCCTTCCTCCCCTCATTACCGAAAATGCACATACAGGAGATAACAGAGTCCCATCACCTCCCCAGTGCCCGAGCCAGCACAATTCCTAATCCCTCTGAAGCTGCTGGGCAAGCCAGAGCCTGACACACATAATCCACTCCTGGCCTTGCCAAAACACTGCAAACATGATTGCTATCCCCACCACACACACCTCCCTTCCCCAGCCTTCCGCTCAGTTAGAACCAGCAATACTGCTCCACAAATGACTTCCATTCCTGTACCTTTGCCACCATCTCATTAATGTGAGTCCACCCTCGTGTCAGTTCTTTTTCCCCTTTACTTTGAGTTAGACCCACCCCTCTCTCCCTTTTTCTTGTTCTCAAATGCTTCTTAATGCTTTTATCACCATGCTGATGATAAAAAGCCCATTTTCATCTGCATGAAACAGGAGGACGCAGAAATACAGAATATAAATCCTTCAACATAAAGTATTTTTCACTCTGTGTGTGTGCTTGTGAGCTTCTTTGCATGTTTTTTTCTTCCCATCTGGAAGGGACACAGCTGTTATTTTTATATCAGCTCTGAAGCAGCTAATATTTTAAGTATTGCTTATTAAAAAAATAAAAAAGCAACTGAGGGTACATCAAATCTATGGAGGTTCACACGGTTACATTTTAAGGTTTGCATACAGCTCCATATGTAAACATTTGCCTCTGATACAGCACTGCCTTTTTTCTGAAGACCTCAAGATGCTCTAGAGATACAAATGGCTCAGCCTGCAAGGTGCTGCCTCCTTTGACCTTGCTCTAGCACAGCACTTATGTACATGCTTAACTTTAAACCTAGGCAGAGGGACTTGCCGAAACCGATGGGCCAGCTCGCATGCCTGGCGAGAAACATGTGCTTTAAGTGCTCTGCTGGATTGGGGCCAGAGAGCCCAGTGTGTGTGAGGATGGAGCCGTAATTAATTCAGGCTTACAATGCCCCTTTGAGGTAAGTATCGCTGTGAGAGCTGCTTCAAACTTGGAAATGCCATTCTGTGGGAAATTCTGTTATTTGAAATTTTTTTGCTAAGGGCAAACTGAATGTGTGAATGCAGGCTTTAAATAAAATAAAAGCCTCCTTTAAAGCTTAAAATAGAAATTATTTAAATGTGCATCCCCTCCTTCCCATTCCCTGTCTTCTTCTCTTTGTCCTTAACAAAAGATTATAAAGAAATAATGGTGGTTGTTACAATGGAAATAAACCAGGTATAATGTAAAACCCTTGACCATCCTTAACTGTTCTGAAGCTGTAAGAGTAAACTAAGATTTTGTCAACATATCATCCCTCTCAGGCCCTGTGTTTACATCACAGGGAACTTAGAGCATGATTTATGGAATATAAAGAGAAAAAAAGATGGCCTTGCTAGGAGCAGGTGAGATCTTTCTGAAAGTACACACGTGTGTAAGGCAAGTGGCAGTGAGGGGAAAATTCCCAGGCTTACAGATGCAAGGGTGACGTGGGCACAGCTGCCACAACTGCGAAAGAATGTAACCAGCATGGCCAGGAGTCGGAGCCTTCCCATTGTAGTAGGGCCATAAATCCTCATTTCTTCTGGAAACAACATCACAGTGTTCCAAAGCCAGGCAGAAAGTGTGTGGAATACTTAGCTCTAGGTAACAGGGCAGCAAACAGCTACTTCTGACAACACTGCAAAGAAAGTAAGTTAAACACACATTCACATGTCTTATTGGCCAGGGATGGGATAAGTTGGATGTTTTAATTAAGTACATCCTTTAATGTCTACTGAATCATAGCTTCTGCCAGGATTTAAGCCAGAAACAACTGAAGTCTTTAGATTTCCACTGTCTTCAGCCTGTGTGACATCAGGTAGCTTATCTGGATGATAGATTTTAAGCCTTCCAACAACTCCATTCATTTCAGCTGGAATGCTGTTGCGTGCCAGCTACTCGCAGTCAGCTGTGCCAAGTTTCAGCTAGGAAGGCTGGTAAAGGTGGCACTAAGGAAAAAAAAAAAAAAAATCAAATGAGACCCAGAAGAGCCAGGCTCTAAATAGAGCTCTACCATGACTTTCCTGGGTAACCACAGGCAATTCATGCTATTGCTCTAGGCATTAGATCTGCATTGGTGTAAGTGCTGCAAGATGATGAGCACGGCAGAAGAGCCAGGAATTATTATTAATAATGCAAGGCAAGGACAGAGCCAGCAGGAACCAAGGATGGGTGGGAGGACTCTAGTCCTCATTCTGATTTGGACGTATGGTTGACTCAGCAGTCTGTGCTAGTCTGCAGCAACCACACAAGATTATTTTTAAGATATTTTTATGTTGCTTTAGGTCAGGGGTTGATGATGTACTGAGAGGCGTTTCTCTGAAGTTCTGCAAGGGCAAGGGAAAGCAACCATGAACGTGATAAAAGGCCAGAGAAGGACTAAGCCCCTTGCTGGCTTCAAACATAAATGTGTCCTTATAAAAATAAGGCCATTTCCTTGTAACTGGAGTGTGCAGGAAATTTGTTTTTATAAGTAGAAAATAGAACCTGTTCTTAATGAGGAACACTTGCCCATGGTCAAACATCTTGTCAACAATGGTAATTCTTTCGAGCTCCTCCACGCCTGTGACATCCCAAAAGAATTATCTTCTAAGAAATATGATCAAAAAGTCCATAAAACCCAAACAAGGAATTTACTGGACAAGATTCTAAGAGCAGGAAATTGGATGAATGAAAGCACAGTTAAAAAGGAAACCTACCATAAATGCTGCTGAGCCATAGCAGCAAAAAGTGATGTATTGATGCTGACATCAATTACTTAGAGAAGACTGGGAAAAACCTTCCCAACAGGAATACATATGCCTTTCATTATTTGGTTCAGCCATTGGAGAAGATTGAACACCCCTGTGATTGCTTGTGTCCTCCCGATGCTGATGTGACCGAATTTGGAAAATGTGGTCTGAATGTGCATCTAGTGCCAAAGACAGAGAGGAACAGTCTGAACTTCTGGACAGCTTTAGGACCTGTAGCTTTTCACCCTAAAAAGTTGTACACTGGAAGTTCAGAGAAGTACAAACAGAAACTTGAGGCAAACAAGAGGTGCGGTGTGGAGACCTCTGTCTCTGCTGTCATCCCCGCTCTCTTCGTCCCGTTGGTGAATTATGCAGCCCTTTTGCTGTGCCACCTGAGTAACCCACATGTGCGGGGCAGGGAACATTTGTAGCTTGCTGCCTGCATTGTCTGCATTAGTGACATAAATCACAGGGCATTTCTAAAGTCTGTTATTTCATAGGTGCTGGCTATAGACCAAAAAAAAGAATGTTGTTATCATATATGTGAGTGAAACTGGTCATGGGCAGAGTACTTTCAGAAATAATTGGTATAATTTATTCTCAAGATTCAACATATTGCTATGCTCTTCTCATCAAACCCCCTTTTCAGACCTTAACTCTGCATAAGACCTGCAGAAAAAGGGTAATCTTTTGATGCCAAACAAGTGGCTGTGTGAAGGTCTCAAGTTTGCTGCCACCATGTAACCAATGGCATTTGGTGACTGTGCACTCAGGATTGAGCACCATATTATTTTTGTCACTACCTCCTATCTCATTCTCCAGAAGGACAGACAGAAAGCCTGATCATACAGCAGTCAAAAGATTTGCCATTAACTTTGTTGAGGCCAGGATTTCATCTTCTGTATGGGTCCAGCGCTTAATTCCATATGTGTGCAACCTGGCTAATATTCCAAGGTACACTTTTATCAAGAGAAGCACCACCAGTGCCATTGCTGTTTGCTGAAGTAATTTAAATTAACTCCATAATGCAATTCAGGGAGGGAAAGGTAATACAGGTTGAAAGTTGCAGGAACTTGATTCAGCATAGCTACAAAAATGACAGATAGCCCAATCTGACTTGGAACTATATGAAAAGTGCAGTTCCTTCTGTATTACACTGAAACAGCCTCATTAGTATTTCATGAGCTAGCTGGTCACAGTGTCAACGTGGATAAACAAACATGGGAAAATCACTCTGACCAGTTCTCGGAATCTTAAACTGCGAAGCATTTGTGAATGTAAATACTAAGGGTGGGAAAACCTCGAAGTCTCTGACCCTTATTTCCAAGATCTGTGATCTTGTAAGATTTGGTTACATAGTGAGAAATTTGAAACTTTGACAACTTGGCTTCAAAAATATTTTTTTAATATACATAGTTTTCCTGTTACTAAGTAGAAGGGAGACAAGCCTCTTCTCCAAAGCATGGATCAGGATAAAAAACACCTCTCTGTAACCATGGGAAATTGTAGACCAAAATGCTGCTTTGATTTAAATAGTAATAACTGTAATATTAAAAGATAGAATAGGCATTTCTATCTTTAGTCATCTCCCTGGATCTAGGATGGGGTTTATTCTTGCCAATGTATTTATGCAGAACTTTGACTGATTTCCCTGGCTTCACCTAAATTCTTGTGTTCTGCTTCTCTTTCTTTATAGCTTTATGCTTTGGGGTGTAAAAAATATATACCCCTGAATACAAATCAAATCTTTTGCAGCTTTCGTTCTGCTTAAACAAAAAAAATTGTGAGCAACAGAAAATTATGTTTCATCAGCAGTTGGCCATTTGCCCCAGACCTCACCCAATTTGAAGCATGTGTCCATGTGGTAGGACCCTCCTGGAAAGGACACTTGTCTGGGCTGTAGCAATGACATGCTCTGTGTGTTTCCTTTCTTGGTACAGGCACATTTTTAGCCTGGCCTGTCATCATAGCAAGTAGCATGTGCCACAATCACTGATCCTAATCTTGAGACACATTGTGAGAGTTGCCCAGATGTGCTGCATTTCCTTGTTTTCCACTGACAATCCTACTTGTGCCCTGCCTATGTGGGGCACTAGACCTGAAGGTCTTATCTGTGGGAAAGCATTTCCCCTCATCAGTTATGATCTGATCTTCTGATCTTGAGGAAAGATAAAAAAGAAAGAAAGAAAGATAGATATTTTTACACACTTCAAAAATTAATTCATAGAAATATTCACAATTAATAAATCTTTGCAGAATTGAGACCATTTGGGGAGATGCACTTCTGAGCATTTCTTCTGATCTGCTGAAGATTTTGGCGTGACACAGAGCAGTAACTTAGAGACTCTTCCAGATGGCTTAAGGCTGTTCATTGAAGAAAAAGACAGATAGCATGTAAATATATAGCTGTAGTCCTCTCCAGCTTCCAGATCTACTGAGTTCATATGGGATGAGCCAGGGAGAAAAGTGGAAGCTCTACAGCAGCATAATGCTGAACAGCTGTGACCAGAACCTGTAACTATCAAAACGTGTTGAGAAAATAGTCAGGTACTGTCTATCACCTAAGCTGTTATCCTGCTCAGTAATATTTTATAGATAACAATATTCAGGAGTAAATTGAGCCCATACAGGAGAACAGCAGTGCACATGCTTTTGTTGTTTCAGTCTGTATGTGCTTTGGGTACGAATGAGCTTCCAATAACGCACGAAAGTTCAGGTAGGGCAGGTGCTCTTTCAGGTTTCTCTAGCACTGTATGATGTGTTATCTTAATTGTGTCATACACAGCAATCCACGTAGACAAGGTGTTTTAAATCCAAGCTGGAGGCATAAAGCTTCAGTTTCCTCTCACATACATTGGCTCCATGCTAGCATTGCTTCATCATTTTCCATGCAAATTCACACTGTTTTAGAACAGCAGGAATGAGATCAGAGAATGATTATATTCGCCAGATAAGTATAGTCCCTTTTCTCCTAGATGCATGCCAGGCAACCAGCTTTTCTCCTGAGCCTCAGAAAATGCCCATTTTCCAAAGTGGTACATGGTGGCCAAAGCAGGCGCACAGCAGGTACCAGAGCAGACACTTGGGGTTTCCATTCCTCTTCAGGGAGGCAAACATGGGGACAGATGGGGTTAAACTTGCTGCCCCACTGATGGCAAAGAAGGAGTCATGCACAGCAAAGCCCCTTACGAGCCGCTGCCTGCAACCATCGGCCCCAGGAAGGAGTGGCATTTCCACCTTCTGCAGATTTCCCCTCGTGTTCCTGCAGACACATTTGTACCCCTGTGCCTGCCGGGTATGCTGTTCTCTGAGGACACTTTTAAAGGGTCACAGCTTTGCCTTTCTGTCCACCTGCCTTTCCAGAATGTAGTGGGTGTCCAGAATATCCTTACTGGGCTCACCATGCCCAACATTTGCTCCTGTTGAAGCTGGGGGTGAAATATTTTCTCCTTCCACTTTCAGGCAAAAGGCTCACTGTGACCCGTTCCCTGTCTGGGAAGTGGGGATAACAAGTGCTCCATTTGTCAGTATGGACAGCAAATAGCCTTTGAAACAGGAGGTGTGTCTTACAGTCATTCTGGCTGTAGTTGACACAACAGGGTCAAGGCCTTGGTTGTAATAATTCTCCCCAATCAAATTCAGAGGCTGGATGAATGCAGTTGAAGAATTAAACTATGATTTTGACTCAGTTGACACAGCAAGAATATCAAGATGCCCTACAGATTATCTGAAACCTGTTAATTTTGTATAATCTTGAAGTGACATGTTTTTATGTACAGGTATCTCAGGAATACATGTTTCTGCGAGAAAGTGGCTCAGCGTTTCTGTCCTCTGCTATGTTAATCATGACTGATGGCTGGTATTCGAATATTGTAATACAGCAAATCTCCCACAGGAAAAATCTGACGTACAAGAATTTGAATTTAGCTGACCTGGAAATATCTAAGTCATGGTTTTCACAAGCTGCGTTGTCAGAATAGGGCAGAGATGATTGCGGCTTGGGCTAAAGGGCAAGGGGGATGGGAAACCATGAGGTAGTGAGCATAAAAATAAATAACCCTCTGTCACCAGAACAGCCCCATTGAGGGATGCTGATTTTGAGCAGGAGAAAGAAATCAGTCTGTGAGGACCCTGGATGTGTATGAGTTCTCCTCTTCTCATGACCCCCAGAGCTGCTCTGTGGGAAACCTCCTGCTCTGTGGCCCCCCCAGCCATCCCCAGCTGTGGTTTGGGAAGCCGTAAGGGCAGCCCTTTGCTGCCCTGAGCAGAGTGAACCCCATGGCTCATCCCTCCAGCCTCTGCCTCTGGCACAGGTGAGGCTTGGAGTGCACATGGCTGGGCACTGTTGGAGCAGGTGGGAAGCACGGAGCTGTGTGAGCTGCAGTGGTCTGTGCCCTGGGGCTGCTCCCGTCCACGGGGTGCCAGGACACTGATGACCCCCTTGACCCTCCATAGCATGGTACAGCTGACAACATTGAGGTTATTTTGGTGATCCTGTCTTGCCTGCTTCCCCCATAGCAGGCTGAGAACTGAGGCGTGTGGTGACCATGGCTGTCAGGCCCCTGGACCGTGCTGAGCCATGGGCCAGCTCACAGCAATGGACCCCCCACCCTGGTCCTTGTTTTGGGACTGTTAATATCTTTGTTTTTTTCATTTACTAAGTCCTCACTAGGACACTGGCTAAGGGGTAGGTGTTGCTTCAGGTGCAGCTACCTCAGGTGTCTCCATTTCCGCACTTACTAACACTGATTGCCTCCCCAGGGCTGTTAGGAACACAAGCCCTTAAAAGCAAGAGTAGGGCAAAAGGCTATGTTTCTACTTTTTGGGCCTTGATTTATACTGTGTGAGTACTGGAGAAGGGTTTTGCTGAAAGGGGGAGCCTTTGAACCTTGAAGGACCAGAAGTTTTAACTATTTCTGTCTTATGGCTTTGATCTCTGGGTATGTGGGGTACAGATAGGTATCTTCCACATGCTGGTTTTAGTGGAATGAGCGGAAGGAAAGGAGGTATTTGTCTGTTATTTGGGAGTGTTTTAAGGAAGGAAGGTTTCTGGATGTGATGTTTTTCTGAGTTTTTTGTTGGATCCTTGTTTTTTTTTAAAAAACAAAAAATGAAAACCTAGATGAGTATTGCTGCTACTTGTAGTAACTTCTGCCTTTACTTTGTGAGCAAGTGGATTTATACTGAGAAACCAGGGAGACTATTCATGTGACCTTGAAGAACACTGTTCAGTGTGAGTATCCTGAAGAGGTGGTTACCTTCAATGCTTTCGTGGCAGCTGGCTTCAGTTCCTGCTGGAAAAAGCTGGCTAAGAGGAACTGGAACTGGGGAGGTTGGCAAGAAAGACTGAAGTGGACACTTAATGTAGGTGTACATGTAAGCTTGCAGTCCTGGGGAAGCACTGTATTTTAGGCAGGTGGTTGTAATAGACTGTTCCTCAGGGTTAATTGACTGACACTTCCAAACTAAAATTCTATGGTTAAATTAAACTTTTGTCTGTGGAGATTTACTTCCTCTAAGAGTTGGACAAAGTAGTCCCTTTAACATCATTTGCCTTCAACCTGATGCGAAATAGAAGTATGAAGGAAAACTTGTGGATGAAGAAGGGAAGATGGGAGTGCAGAAACTCTATCTAGGCACAGACCATTTTGGAGACAAACACATTTGGGGAGAAATTATGTTCATTGTAAACTGTGTCCTAAAATTAGTTCTGTGTATTTTGGAGGTCTAAGGGTAGCAAGTACAGGCATGTTTACTGTTCCACATAGAACTAAGTCCTGTTGGCCCATTGGACAACTTGATTGTAAAGTGTTTGCAGCACCATGTGAATAAAGTCAGGGTTGCTCTTTGGGAGGGTCAGTAACTCTGGGTCCTCTCAAAAGGACTACATCTGTGTCTGTGCAAATGCACTATTGCTTTAAATATCTTTAATGAAAGACAAGGGATGTGTTTGCAATTAAATTGTATTTGTAAGAATTTTTTCAGCTGATGACTTTCCATGCTTGACACCTTTTTGTTTAGACATATGAGAGTTAATACAAACCTCATGTACCACCTACTTGCATTCCAGCCTGGCTTGATTTCCAGGGTGTGAGATGGCTCCCTTAGATGTTGTTAAGTTGAAGGACCTAAGTATACAGACAGAAATATTTTTTGATGGAGACTAATGGAGTGACTCTTATTGCAGAAGTCTCTAGTAAAAACATGGGAGGTCTGGCATTTTTTGTTCCTAGATTTTGGCAGTAACTCTCATTCCAATATTTTAACCCTTCACCAAGCTGTGGCCTCCTGCAACTTCCTCATGTTTATTAAATATTCTTTAATAAATATCTCCAGCTGTACTCCTCAAGGAGGGTGGTCCTAAAGCATGTGTTGATGGCTGATTTCTAAGATGAGAAACAGCAAAAGTCCTCCATCAGGGTCTCTAAAATGGCAGACCCTCCTGCCAGGGGAGTGCCATAGCACAGCTGCTTGGTTTGCTGGAGCTGGTGGTAGCTGACTCTTTGCACCCCTTCAGCAAGGATGTTCCTTGCCTATCTGTTTGCCATCCCATTACAAAGTGTGGCTTTCATTTATATATTTTCCTTATTTTCCCTTGGTGAGTGGTATGGTGTGCTGAGGGGAGGGAGGGCTGGACTAAAGGCTGGCTGACTTCAGCCATATGTTACTTGAAGACAATTCAAATGTTTAAGCTTTCTCAAGGTCTAGCTTGTAAAAGCAATTCCTCCTTGAGGAGAGGCCCTGCTGTGCTGCCCCTGGGCCTGCTGGGGAGTGTAGGGGCCACCATGTTCCTGTTAGTGGGGCAGGCCCCCTGACTTTCAGGCCTAGGGCGTGGTGAGATCTTCCCAGGCTGAACTCAGTATTTGAATGTACTCAGGTTTTCTCCATTTTTTTCATATTGTTACATATATTCTGACTTAGAGAGATGGGATTTAGAAGAAGATGCTTCATTAAACTCTTTATTTCACTTTTGTGCTTGGGGAATCTGCAGGCCTAAGCATGGGAGTTAGGCCTCTCATCCCCCACACCCCAGGGTAGTTCAACTGTGCAAAATGAGGAGCCCAGGCATGCTGCTGCTTTGTAGCCTGCTCGATCTCCAAACTGGCCCTTCTTTCAGAGGAGCTGTGGGATATGAGGAAAGCCAGCTATTAAGGCCAAAGAGAAGGTGTAGAAGTGGCAGGTGTGACTGGGGAAGCAAGAACTGGGGACTAGCTGTGTTACCCCCATTTCATTACAGCCTGTTCAGCTGAAGAACTGATAAGGTGTGTTTGTCTCAGGAAGGGGAAAAAAAAAAGACCAAACAAGGCACTAGTATGAAAAGCACCTAGGGCTGAGCCTGGATGATAAAAAAACATGTTACAAATTGAGAGAGTTGTGTGTGTTGTTGTGTTGTGTGTGTCCCCCGTCCCCCCCTGAACCTTGTCCTGTGTACAGTTAGTTCCCTATTGCATCAGTCTTTCCCTTGTCCTTGGTACAGACTCCTTGGGAGCAGGGGCTATTTTCCCTGAAGCATACTGGCAGGGCAAGGTAGTCTTTTGGGGGGGCAGAGTTGTAATGGCTGGGCCTGAGAAGAAGGTGGGTTTGGAAAGGGCAATTTAGCAAGGATGTGATGAGGTGGCCAGGGTGTAATATGTTTTAAGCTCCTGTTTTCACTACCATCTTCTGTTTGTACAGCACTTGCCTGGAGGGCTCATGGGCCCAGGCTAAGCCCCTGGAAGTGACAGTGAGGTGTGGAGTTGCAGTTAAGCCCCAGGGAAGTGCAAGCAGCAGCTCTGGGCTGGGGCATAGAGGATCTGGGCCTGCATCCTGTGTGCTCAGAGAGTGCTTTGGAGGAAGAGGTACAGATAAATACTGGGCATAAAACATGTATAAGTCTTTCTTTATAAGCTCAATGCCTGGAAGCTGATTTAGGTGTGGAACAAGAATTTTTCTTTCAAAACTTGCTTTGTAACTTTCAAATAGATTTGTGTAGCCTAGGCCTGTAGTGGCTTATGTGGCTGTTAATCATACCAGTGCCTCAGGTCAGCAAAGCTTGTTTTGTGATGGCAAGCTTGGTCAGTTAATCATGCATTCCTTGAAATACAGTTTTGCTAATTTTAAATCTGGTATGTTTCACCTTGTGACATTTTTGTTCATGAACACATTTGAAGAAAATTTTGTGCTAGTGATATACATTAATAGTCCTTTTTTTCAGCAAGTATGCAAGTGATCTCTTAAAATTCTGACTTGGAGTAAAGTCTTGCTTCTAATTGTTTGTGTTAGTTGTGGATATAAGAGAGAGAATATTCAACTGGGGACATAATGTGTAATTAATGTCCATATAATTCATACTGAAGGGACTAATAAGTAGGCTAGTTCAAAAATTCTGCTAGTTTAAAAATAATTGGAGATACATGTATCTGTTTTAAACTGGCTTTCCTTTATAGATAGGAGGCAATGCACTTTGATGTAAACACTAATATCATGTATCTGTGAGCTGCTTCTGTGTCTTCCAGACCAGGATTTTGCCAGTATTGATGAGCTGGTCATGCATGAATATACAGTGACACTGTAATAATTTAGATAATAATCTTCTGTACAGGCTTTCAACTGGAGAATTATTCTGTGTGGGGTAACATGTATATTTTCTATGTTTTTAAATCTTATGACTTGCAGCTACTTGTCCTAATAATATTTAGCTGATTCAGGGGTTTAACTCCCATTCCTGGGAAAAATTATCCAGCTGAAACTTCTCTCTTAAGGTAGATTCAGAGAAAATTTTCTGGGTGTTGGGGACTTTATTTGCATCACTCCTGAGGAGAAGTTCTAAAATAATTAAAAGGCTTGTTTCTAATCAGAAGTGTTTCACAAAAGTATTTCAGTTTCCTTTTTATGAGGCTAAAAAGTTTGTAATCAAAATTAAATTGTCTGTTCCTCTGGGGAGCAGGAAGCTTTTGTTTTCCCCAAAATGTTAATTTAAGAAAGTCTGCACGAAGAAAAGAAGGGGGGGAAAAAGTTATTCTCAGTACCTTATGCTCATCTGATGTAAAATTGTATTTTCTAGTGTATGGTTTAACAAGTTTAAACGAAATCCTGAAGATACACTCTAGGCTGAAATATCTTGATTGTCATTACCTAGCCTGGATTTACCAGGTCGTGTCGCTGTTAGTGCCAGGAGAGGGCACCAGACAGCAGCGACAACACCCGTGCTCGGTGCCATGCTCTGTGGTTGCAAAGGCAGCACCCCCTCTTAGGTACCTCTGCAGGTAAAGAATAGCCTTCCCTAATACAGCAGCTTCTTGTGGAGAGTCACTCTACGTGTAATCAGAAAGTGTTGTGCTTATGAGTTATGTTTAAGTTACAGTCTTAACTTACTGGGGACTGGATAGTCTGATTTACATAGATTTTAGGAATCGGTATTTGTATATGAAGGGATGATAAAAGTGCTGGAGAACTTAAGTCTGAGACTTTCGATGAAATTGGGAGCTAAACCCTGCTTGCAGAGGAGAGCTGTACCCTATAAGCCTCTGTGGAAATCCTAGGCTGAGATGCAGTATCATATCAGTGTAGTGATGCTGATGTGAAACCTCACCCATGTATAGAGCCAACACATGGGCAGAAAGTGGGGGAATTGCCAGAGGACAGGTAAAGGTGACCCAGGATGCATCCCTGCAGAGCCTGGTCTGGGGAACTGTCTCTGCCAGGAGCAGGGTATCTACTGCTGCTGGCAGTGCTCTCCTGCCTTCCTTTCCTTCCTCTATCCTGAGCCTGTCCTTCATGTCTCTTGCTTTGCCTTATTAAGTTATATGGGAGCTTGGTGGACTTTTCCTGTAATCCAGTCAATGACTTTATGAATAAAATAGAGTAACTCTTTAGAAGTCTATGAATAATTAAACTATAATTCTGATCCTCTATTAATGGAAAATAAATGCCTACAGAGACATGTCACAACAGAGGCTTAATTATTCTATCTAGAGAATACTTAAAACTGTCTGGGTTGGGTTTTTTTTGCCCACCTATTTAGAAATACATTAACAATATTTAGGCTGAAATACAGAATTTGACTGCATCTAGTTTCCTCTAATTCTTTGGAATGCACTATTAGCTCCTATTATTGGCTACCTTGCTATGCCTTACAAGCATTAACTAGCTGAATGTTTCAGGATTTCATAATGTGGTAATAGTCTGTTTTGTAATATACTCTGATCCTGTGCCTTTATGGATGCTTTGACTCTCTTTGACTTCACTGGGAATTGAGGGTAGCCAGCTCTTCAAAGAATTGGCCTCACAGTTAATTTGCATGCTGAAATTGGCATTTATATTAAATCATAAAAAGCAGTCTTGGTGAGACCTGTAAAAGTTTCTGCGTCATGAGCAGAGCTCTGAATCAGCTGCAGGACTGAGGTCTGACTTTACACTTTTTTACATCAGCTCTTAAAAATGTATTTATGTAGGCCGCCTTATTCAGAGATTTCAAGCTCTAAAAGTGATTGCCAGCTGTTAAACTGCCTTTCTGTACATGTTTTTCTATCTCTGAATACTTTGCTTGAATTTCTATTTTAAGTAATACTGGCCTTTTTGTGACCTTGGGGGCAACCTGTGTTTTAGCTGCTTGTTTTGCTTCCTGGATAGCACCTTCCAGCCAGGAGTCTCAAAGTGGTCCGAGTACTTAAAACTTCCAGGAAATGGTTAGTCATCCCCTCATGGATGGACAAAGTCATCAGCTCCCTAATCAAAACATCTACCATATTAAACCAAGTCTAGGGAGCAGCCCAGCAGAGGCTGAAGGGTGGCTTGGAAAACATTCTTTTATTCTCTGTTCTTGATCAGGTGTGTAAATGTGAGTATAGGTGCTTGGAGGAACCTCCCTTCTGGCACCTAAAGCTGGGCTGAGACCAGCCCCTGGCCAGGCAGCAGCTTTCTGTGGCTGCAGAGCTCTTCTCTCCTGTTCTCACAGTAAGACTATCTTTTGTGATATCTTCGTCTGCTTCAAGTAGTTGCACAACTTCTGTTAATGCATTTCTCTAATAGTTTTTATACAAGGAGGATTAATTTGATAGTCCTTGCTTTCCTTTCTCCCAAATTAGGTGAAGATGTTTCATACTGCTGGATAATTATTCCCAAAACCAAGGGTAAATATCAGACCTAGCCCTTATTCTTGAAAACACTGAGGCAACTGGAAGGAAATCCCACCCCACAAACCCTGCTTTTCCTATCTTAGGAGTCAAAAGCAATGCCACCATTACCCCAAGCCTTGTTGTGAGCGTCCCTCTCAGTCTGAAATAAAGGACTGTGCACTTAACTGTCATCCTGATATATCAGAGCTGTCTCTGCTTTCTGTCCTTAAACTGGGAGGAACCCCCACCAGCTTCCCTCTCCTGTCCTGTCCCTTCCCCAGCCTCTTCTGTGATCTGTAATTTGTGCAACAGCTTCTGATAGCCAAGGCTGAGCAACAGCGCTTGCCCTCAGTCCTGTTGCATGGAACTAATAAAATATTCCTGGCCACAAGTTGTATGAAATACTGCAGAGCACCTGCAGAAGGGAATTAAGTTAACCCCTCCTGAATTGTGGTTCTTCAATTAATCTTTACACTGGGCATATACATCAATAGCACATAGTTCGTACAGGGTGACAGAAATGCTAAGAAATTATGAGAAAATTAGGACTGGAGCTGGACTGAATTTTTGTGAAGAGGAATAAAGCGAGGGCCGGAATGTTTACTTGTTTTCATTTGTATTATGCCTGACCTTGGCCCAAGCCTTGAATGTCTCCATGAGACCAGAGATCTTGTCAAACCCAGACCTCAGCTTTTGCTGAAGAGCTTGAGAAGGAATTTTGTCCCCTTTCACCTGCGTCTCAGTTTTCTGAAACAGCTCCTGGTTTCTTCCATAACATTTTTCTGGCCCTTATTAGCCACAAGATCTTAAAGGCATCAAATACTAATCCTGACTCTGGACCTAGTCTTCAACTATTGCAGGGCTAAAGCACTGCAGGAGGTGCAAAACTAGTAGAGTCAGAAAAGAACCGTGCTGTTTACTGGATACTTCTTATGTTGATGGACACAAGAGGGAAAAGGCATACTGTCTGCATTTAGTAAAGGCTTTTCACTCCCTGTTCAGAGGGCCAAAATTAAGAATCATTCACCTGGCTGTTTTCCTTACTGTAGATGTCAGGCAAGAGCCCTGTCTGTCCACTAAGAGTAAGGATGACAACTGGTCATCCTACTGGAAAGGAGATAGTCACCCCTGGGATGGCACACTTAGTGACAAACTGAGACAGATGTCTTGAATCAAGTAGCCTCCCTCATAAGTGCAAGGGCTCTGGGTTGATTTTGTTGCCCAGCCTATGTGCTGCTGAAGTTCTGATGCACAGCTTTGGCTGGGTCTGCTGAGTAGAGTAAGTTTTGTCTTGACTTTTGGGCAAGTTTTAACCTGAAATATAAAAGTATATTACCTTATGCAAACTGCTGCTTTGGGGTGGTAACAGAGTTACGCTGAATAGTTGGGAGGAAGGTAATCTGCAGGATTACCAGGTCTTCCTCTGGAGAGAGGGAGTAACTTCCCTGTTTGTGTTTCCAGATTGTCTAAACCCACCATGCATACTTGGCTCTATTTCTGTTTTAGAGGGTATAGGGTCAGGACAAGTTCATTATCCCAGTCCTCAACCTTCTTGCACCAGCAGAATGTGGAGTTGTCACTAAAGAGCATGGCAGTTTTTTGTAGGTTAACAGCCTGAGCGCACAGGGCAATTGTAGTACTTGTGCTCATGGACACCAAATCAAAACAGATACAACCTGGACTATGAAGGCCAAGGGTCTAGTCCCAGTGCAGCTGACTGCAGCCTTAGCATGAAAAGATGTTGTGCCTTCTGTATGTTAGTTTTTGAAGACACATAACACATTGGGGTTTGTCTATCCCTTTAAATAAACTTTCTGTGCTTTTCAGGCTTTGTGGCAGAATTCATTTCTCCCTGACCTCATGAAAGCTTCATTCTCAAATGGCCATATGTTGTCTGATTATCCAGACTACCTATGTAACTCCCACATGCTTTTACTCAGGCTGGTTGCTTATTACTGTTCCCTCTGCGAGGCTAATGGTGCCATCCTTAATGCCCCTATTAATCTTTTTTCCTCCAAAAGTGTCACTGTTCCTATTACACTTTTTTCATGTGAGATGCCCCATTAAGTCATTCCCTTCACCATCAAAGTCCTTTCTCAAACACTTGATTTTTGCCAGTAATGCTGAATCCCTCTTCCCTGTGCATGTACATGTGGGGTGGCACATGTGGTGTTTAGAAGCATGAGAACTGACTCCCCTGCTCATGGCTGTCCACAGCAGGACTGTTCCTTGTGCTGCATTCTTACTATGAGCTTCCTCCTGTAACTCCCCTCTATGTTTGCCTGTTTCATGTACAGCAAGAACTGTATTCAACCTTGTCTGTGAGGCTTGTGGTGTTCCTCCTATGCTCCTCAGAACAGCAACAGCCCTAGGAAGAAATGGGGTCACTGATTTCAATGGGTTGTGTCACTGAAGTGCAAGTGGTGTAAGGTGACTGCAGAGCAAGTGCACTTCTGTTGCACTTTTTGGTGTCAAAGTCTCTTATTTTGACACCAGGAGATTGTTTGAGATTGGAGGTTTTTACAAAGTGAAGGGAAGGTGGGGAATGGCTGGTAAAAGAGAAACTTGGAGAAGTGGTGGTTGATATATCTCATGCTGCTTCACTGACACTTGAGAATTTTATTTTCTCTGCTTCAAAAAGATCTAGAGATCCTGTCTGCTTCTTGTATGGGGATGAGGTATCCTCCATGAAAGGCCATAATTACCCCAGGGGAAGCTGTGACTGAAGAGCTAAATTAACATCCCCTGAGCACTGTCCTGGTTAACCAGTGCCCATGTTTTGCCTTGTCTTCATGTGATTGCCATTGGCCCAATGCTGCTGTGTGCCAGGAGGGGCTGTGCTCCCCTCTGCTAGTGCGTGGTGAATTACTGGGCGGCAGCAAATCCAGGGATAGGTGACTAAAGGCAGGGTCATGGTGGGGGTAACTGTGGGGCTATTTTCAGAGAAATATTGTCTTGCAGCATCACTTTTGTCCTTGAGAGGCTGACTGGGAAGCTAACTTTTTCTGCAGTTGGTTGAAAATCGCATTGCATCAAACAAATAAATGTTCTAGCTGTGCTTACTGCTATCCTGGGGGGAGGAAAGTCAATTAGGCAGCAATAAAATAAATGTGGAATACTTTGACCAATCTGGCGTGAAACAAGAGCTACTAAAAGCATGTCTGTCTTCCCAGTGATGTTATACTAATACGTAGCACTGGAGGCATTGGCATTTGAGGTGGGGAAGGACAGGCTAATGCTGGAGTCCGTGCTCATCCAAAGGCAGACTCCAGGCCCAACATGGGGGAGGCTGCTTTGTGAGCCCAGTTCAGACAGCAGTCCTGCAGCGTGCATGCAGGCTGTCTGCAGGCTTGCTCTAAGAGTATTTTAAGTATGTTGCCCTTGGTTTTAGTTTCATGGATAATTTTAGAAAGCATATGCCCGTGTCTCTAATTTCCAAATTACTGCTGCTGTTTCATGTGTCAGATGGTATCTGTTCTTTCCTGACAAAACTTTCTCATCATCACCACTGGCACTCAATACTTCTGTTCCAATGTTGCTACTTTTAGTTCATGGGCAAGTTGCAGAGCTTGCTATGCTGACTGTGCACATGGGAAGGGAAGTGGCAGTGGAAGCAGAAGTGCTTTTATGTGTTTGCCACTTTTTACCTATTTCATTACAGAACAGTCATATTTATGCTTCAGCATAGGATGCTAAAGGGGTGTTGGAAATGTCAAAGGCATTGAATTCAAACTTAAGTCTGCAAGTGTATTTTTAGGTTGCATGTTTAGGTGCAACCTGGGAGATAATCAGTGCTCTTGACTTCAGTTGCTGACAATCCATATGTAGATGTTAATTTGAGCTCATTGGTCTCCCTTTCAGCCTCTCTTTCATCATAGTGCTGATGTCACCACTGTTTCCATAGCAGCCAGGACAGGTCTGTATGTGCAGCCCAATGGCACCCAGCTGATGGTTGGGAGGAGCTCTCAGAAGTGTGGGACCCTGGGGCTGACCCCTTGGCCAGGAGCAGGCCTGCCTGGGAAGCACTGCTTTCACTTATTTATACTTCAGTGGTTTAAAGAAGCTACTTAAAACCAATTATCTGCATAGTTACAGGTGGAGCTGGAGCAACAGGCAAAGTGGTCTGTGGCCCTTTCTTCCAAACTTCATCAGAATTCAAGTACTGTAGACTAAAACTTTCCAGTGTGCATATCTGCATCAAGCTGAATGTTTTTGGGAAGCTTCAGCAAGAATGGCACATTTATTTATAAGGTACTGTTATGTTTATTTTTATAAACTTTCCTTTGTAAAGGTCTGAAGCCACTGGGCTATGGACTAAACTTTCCAATACAGTTTTGGTTTAATGGAATGGCCTCTGCTTCTGTGGGGAAGAGCCATCCAAACCTGACCAAGCGAGAGGTCTTTACATGCTCTCCAGTCTTGCAGAATATGCAATGATTTGGTTTGGTAGCTGCTTCCCAGTTCATCCTGGGTATGCCTGAGCTTAGCCTCTGGGGTACATCAGCATTTCCCCAGAAGTCTGCTGGAAAAGTAAATACATAGGGGGAGCAGAGACTCCAGTGTGCTTTCCACATCCTTTTCTGGTGGCCATGTGGCACCTAGGAGCTGGGGGATGAGTGTGGCTCACTGGCCTGCAGAAAGGTTAAAAGCTAAAGGGCAGATGGGAAAAGAAAACTAGGAGTGAAGAGTCTTAAGACTTGGATATGGAAGAGTAATTTTAAAACAGGCAAGCCTAGGAAACTGCATGCAAACTGGTGAAATGGTGAGGTCTCAAAGGAGAAGGTGGTGTGTGGCATGATGGGACAAAGGCTGCCTAGTGAGCTTATGACCCTTTGAATGCAGGATGGGGGAATACGATTTCCAACTGAGTCTTCACCCCTTCCCTGCACCTGGTTGTGCTCGGGGAATGGCTGGTCCTTCTGCTACAAAAATCGCTTCACACCTGAACCTCTGTTTGGGCATGCTGTAAGGGGAGTCACAGGAGAAGTTGAGAACCTCAGGGAGAACAGGCAATTTTTATGGAAGGGGAGTTCAAGCCTCGCCTTCAAACATGCTTATCTGTGCCCACCATGGGGTCCTGTGGAAAGGATTCTTTGATCAGCATCTGCTATTTGTATATTTGTTATTTTGGAGTTCATTTTGCTCAGTGCCCAGTCCTAAAGAGCTTCTTAAACTACTTTTGGCTATGTATGTTTCTATGTCAAGAACAGAATATAATGTCAAGCATTTTGGAAATTGGTCTTAGCTGGCTGAGATTAAGGTCTGGAGTGTGTTATCTTAGGTGCATTGTCTGTTTTGTGTACGCATAGTAAAAGCACCTCATCTCCCTTACTGTGAAAAGATATTCAGCGATGTTTGAAGTGCTTGGATGCAAGAATGCTGAGCGCTGGAAGAGGCCATAAAGAAATATTTTTCTTTAGTGCATCCTTTGAGCAGTGTGCAGTAAATAAGACCATGGGGTAAGTACTGGTCACAGAAGATGAAACATAATATTGTCATTTATTCTGTGTCTTGAATGAGACAGGGAACTTCTGGAGAAAAATAGGATGTGGTCATGTAATTAGACTGTACCATAATACAGGCATTTCAAGAGGCAACACAAAGGCTCAACAGACCTCTGAACTATGAAACACCTGGCGTTGCAACCTTGCTAAAGTTCTTTTAATATAGATGGGCATGGTATAATGCCCTATACTGAAATAACTCTAGTTGCTAAGTTTGACCTTTTCATTACTTGTTCAGCATCCCTGCACCAGTTAAATGTGTTACTTCTATAGAAAGATTAAAATAGAGTGAAGAAGCAATTCCCAGGAGGATTTTAAGGACTTTTTGATGGGGACTGCTAATCCTTCAGTGCTTCCAAAAAATCCTGCTCTAAATACTTTGTCTCTTCTTTGTAAGAGACCATGAAGTTTTGGCATTATAGGACAATTAATTGCAGTAACCTACACTACGATAATTTAAGAACCTGATGTAAGCCCACACTCCTACAAAGGTTTGGAAACTTTTGTGCATTGTCTTGTGGTCAGACATGTTTAAAAAGCTGTGGAGTGTCCCAGCATGAGCTGTGCTGTTCAGCTGTACTGATTAGAAGAGGGCTTATGGATGTTTTGTGGTTGAGCACTCTGCTTGTGTGCCAATTATGGATGCTGTAGGAACTTCCTGAGATGGAGTAGAAGGAAGGGGTGGTCTGAGTTGAGAAAACAGGATCACAGGAATGCCTAATGTACAATACATAGCAATAGGTTCCCTTCCTGAGGAGGAAGGGACAGCCAATTAGTTGAGGACTGCATCCCTCCAGCAACAGCATTAAGGGGAGGAAATGTTTAATTCACATAGTGACTATTCAAGCAAGGACAATGGTTTGGGGTTGTGAAAACCCTAAAGCATGCTTGAAGGAAGAATGTTGCAATATAATGTTTCCACCTTGATTTTTTTTTTTTAAACTTTAAAAGTATATTGAAAGTAGGCTTTAAAAATGTCTTTGGTGCTTACATATGTGTGCGTATGCCCTCCTTCTGATCATTACAGGGGAATGCTTGTAGTTTTTCAAAGAAATAACACCAGAGGCTGACAATGTTATAATTGCAAGAAGCCTGTTATTTTCAACGTTTTCACTTGCTCCCTTTGAAATTGTATCTCATGCTCCAGTCTAATGCAGGTCTCATTCTCATGGTGTGTCTACCATTTTCGGACTCCACACTCTTTCCATACCTATATGTCTCACTGCTGTTCTTGAGATATAATTAGCATCCTGTAATATGCAGTAATGGGATGAGTCGTGTCACCTACTCTTTAGTGCTCAACGACACCATCCCTCAGGGGTGTGTTTCTGGTTTGCTATGTTCTCCGAGGCGCTGCTGCTGTGTTAACTTGAAATAATTGTCTGATTGTAAATAAGGTTCCAATGGTGTAGGTCAGAGTTAATTTTGTGGAAGGCTGGAAGGCAAAACTATGGCAAGTAAACAGGCATGGTGGTGCTGGTATACTCTTATAGTGTCTTACACCTGCTAGAGCTGTCCTGGGCAGAGTGGGCAGGTGTGCTGCCAGCCCAGCTTTTCTCCCTCCTCCTGTCAGGTGGAAGACAGGAGACTCCAGCCTTTTGCATCATCAGTCCCATCTGCTAAGAGAGGAACGACATCTAATGGAGACTGCGAGATTAGGATGTTATCTGTATCAAGAGTGGGAACTGGAGAAAAATGTCTTGATGTCCTTATCAGTTTTTTGATAACACCAGTGAGAATTAAACTGGACAAAATGTGTCTGTCACCACTAGAAAGGTCTGCAAAGGAGCTGAGATAGTTAAGAAACAATTATCCTCTTCCATGGACTGTATTTTTGCCCCCTCTTGGGCAACAGCACTGGTCCAGCCCTGACAGATCCTGCAGTTTTGCTGATCTCTTAGAAGACTGTAGGTCTAGGTGCAGGTACTTTGGCCTTACCTGAAGGAAAAGGACCTGGGGCTGTTGGTCAACAGCTGGCTGAATATGAGCCAGCAGTGCGCCCAGGTGGCCAAGAAGGCCAATAGCATCCTGGCTTGTATCAGAAATAGTGTGGCCAGGAGGAGCAGGGAAGTGATCGTCCCCCTGTACTCAGCACTGGTGAATACTGTGTTCAGTTTTGGGCCCCTCACTGCAGGAAAGACATTGAGGCGCTGGAGCGTGTCCAGAGAAGCTGGTGAGGGGCCTGGAGCACAAGTCTGATGAGGAGGAGTGGTTGAGGGAACTGGGGTTGTTTAGCCTGGAGAAAAGGAGGCTGAGGGGAGACCTCCTCACTCTCTACAACTACCTGAAAGGAGGTTGTAGTGAGGTGGGTGCTGGTCTCTTCTGACAGGTGGCTGGTGATAGGGCGAGAGGAAATGGCCTCAAGTTGCAGAAGGGGAAGTTTAGATTGGATATTAGGAAAAATTTCTTCACCAAAAGGGTTGTTAGGCATTGGAACAGGCTGCCCAAGAGGTGGTGGAGTCAGCATCCCTGGAGGTATTAAAAGACATGCAGATGTGGTACTTAGAGGCATGGTTTAGTGGTGAACTTGGCAGTGCTATGTTAATGGTTGGACTCAATGATCTTAAAGGTCTCTTCCAACCTAAATAGTTCTATGATTCTACCTGAGTGAGGACAGCAGGACTCAACTGTTGAACTTTTCTGTTGCTATGCAGTCTTGCAGATCTCTAGATCCTAGATTTGTGATAATGGTTGTACCACACAAAGAAGTTGATCTGCTTGCAATTTCTCCTTAACTTGGGTTTACCAAGACAATCTTGTATAAGCATATTCTGGTTTTATGTGGCTAGGAATAGTGCTTGGCATTGTAGCTGGCATAGGAAGGACATTGCAGCAGAAAAGATGTAACATTGGTTTTTCTGCCAAGACATGATTTTTAGGAAAAAACTGCAGGAACAGAACATTCAGCAGCCCTTAATTGTGACTTTTAAAAGTACAGATGTTGGGAGGAGGTTTTGGAGGAATGTTCTTGTAATCACTCTGCACAATATGTGCTGTAGGTGAGCTGCATGTGAGCTGAGCTTGTTTTGTAATCTAGACTCTGTTCTGCATCTGTTACTGCCACCAACTAGATTTTGATGCCAGTTTGGCACATTTGAAAGTCTTTCAGACCTCCATTTGAAAACCTAAGTGTGGTGTGCACCAGACATGCCCCAAAAATCTTACAAGGCTGGGTTTTCTTCTTCTGTCAACCAACTGTAAACTTGGTGGAATGGGTGAAGAATTGGAGAACCCTTACCCCACTGGTTCCTTTTCCAGGCTGAAAAGAGCTTCCTGGAGCCTTGCGGTTGATCCAGAGGTTTCTTCCAGCTGAGGCTCTGCATAGGCACCCATAGTCTGAGGTTCCCCTTGGAAATCCTGGGGTTACAGAGGAAGTAGACCTGCTGATCATATCCTTCTTCACAAAATGTATAAGTGAGGCTGCTGTGGCCATCAGGGTTACCTTGGCCACCCATTGGGTTTTGTGACAGGTAGAGGCTGGAAGGGTGCAGAGGTGACAGACCAGCACAAGTCCCTGAGAGCTCAGTTTTCCCCTGCTGAGGTCCTAGTACAGTATCTCCCCAGCAAGACTGAACTGGAGGTGTGGGGGGTGTGTGTGAGGATTTTTTTAAAGCCTATCAGGAATATGTGATATAGCAGACTAGAGCTGGGGCTTACAGATCTTAGAATTTACTGCTAAGAATATTGCTGGCTGCTTGAGGGAAGTTACATAGGTTACTGAAAACACCATTTTTTTGTGCTTGTTTTCTTTCCTGCTACTAATATTTGAAGTTCTGGAATTCAAAACTAAATTGTTCCTTGGTATGAAATTGGGTGGTGTGAAGCTGCCTGGAGTGCAGAAATCCAGTCCATCAACAGAAAGAGGGGCTTCTTTTTTCAGTGTAATGAGTATTTACCAGTCAGCATGTCTGACAGGCTTTTAGCAGCAAATATCACTTGAAACCAACTGCTGGAATCCCTGACTGTAATAACAGAAAGGAATGAATGGAAAAGGGAATTCACATTCCAAATCCTTCCAGAGTAAGTTATTAAAAATAACAAAGTTGGAGTAGGGCTGGGAACAGGCTTATCAGCACCTGGAGGATGATGAATTTCATGATTGCTAAAAGCTGTTTGTGCAGTTGTAATTAAGGTCAGTATCTGGCACATGCTGACCTTGGAAGTGGTCAGTAGTTCCAATAAATATTTATTGGGAGGAAGCTGACTCAATCTGGGAATCTCAGTGCTGAACAGTTTTGACAGCTATCGTATGCTACCTCCTCTGATTTTGCTCCTCACAGTCTATTTTTCTTCTGTCAACCTCGTGGAAATTTACGTGCAGAAATGGTAACAGATAATTTCTACAGTTTTTCTATGGAAAAAATCACAGATTCTATTGGAGAGAAGAAAGAAAGGTGTGACTGAAGGACTGGCTGGGAGGCAGGACTTGAGTTCAGCACTGGGCTCAGCTAATGGCTTTTTGAATAGTCTAGAGGCAAACTGTTTAATCTGTCTATTCCCCACCTATAAGCTCAGGGTAATAATGCTTCTTCCAGACATATAGCATCAGGTATCTGGAGGCCTTGATTTTACCTTGGAAAGCCACTGTACTAACTTCTACAGGAAAAGCATCAAGACAAGATTAACAGATGGAGCACCTTGTTTCTCAGAGTTTGACAGGGCAAAGCTTTAGCCCATTTGGGGGACAGGAGGAATGAAGGCAAGGGAAAAAGTACTTGCATAATCTGCTTTTTTAGCTCTAGTCAATCGGGGCATCAACTGTATCTGCTTAACCTTTGCAGCTGAGGGCTCTTGCTTGAGCTAAGACAAGTCCTGCTGTTTTATTACAGAGGAGTTCTTTGAAGTTCCTCTTGTGTCTGTGTGTCAAGGTGATTAGACTTGAAGTGCAGCCAGCTGAAATAGACTTCAGGGGCCAAAAAAGTGTGTGAATAACCACTTTACTGCCTGTATCTGGTCTTGACCAGTATATGTTCCAGTTACTGTTCAGCATTCTGTGGCTACAGCATTTCAGCAAGTTGGAGCCAACCTGACCCATGCCTCAAAGTTGGAAGATGTACAGTTTTTAAGTACATAATTCCAAAACCTAAAAGTTTAAATTTGGGCCGTGGCTTACTGCACTGCCTTGGTGTGCAGTAGAATGAAAGGAGTCCTGCCCCAGGACTCTTGCGTGCCATACCAGATGTGCTCTCTGTAGTTTGGAGATACAGCATATGATTAATACGTTTATCTTTTGATAGTGCTAAAGGCCCATCTGTTTAGTGTCCTCTTGTGCTTGGTGCTTGAAAGTGATGATGTCTGCATAAAGAGCTTTTAGTCTCAAGACAAGTCATAACAAGAAAATAAAATAGGCAACAAAACAGAAATTAAGTGACAGGGAAAAAAATTACGGAAACTTCTTATTTAGTTGAGATCAGTTACTGCAATCTGTTTGGAAATGACACAGGTTTCTAACCTTCCCCCAACTTTAGACAGTCCACTTCCCATAGCAAAACAATAGCAAGTGTTTGATCTAATCTCATGCTGCTGTGGATTAGGCATGTCTACACTGCAAAGACTAAACAATTTATACTTAACCAAGTAAGCTTTAAATGAGCTCCTTTGGAGTCCATTAGCAAACAGATGAGGACACACTGCAGGCTGCAGATGGCTCTCAGCTTCTGGGGAGATGTGTGGGGTTTCTGCCCATCCTGAGCCTTGTGCTGCTGTGTGAGAGGCAGCATAGACAAAACAAGCACTGTTCTTTTATCCTCCTGCACTGTGAGGAGAATCCAGCCCAAAGAAGTGATGCTGTTTGTACAGCAGTGGTTGAGCCCATCACAGATGGGTTGAGTTATTACTGCAGCAACCTTGGGGTGAAGGGAGTTTAACGTGGCTAAAGAGGTGCTTCTGAGATAGTGAAGGGGGTGTTTCTTAGGCAAAGAAAATTAGGAAATTTGAGGCATGCAAAAAGTGGGGTGGGAACTCTGGAAGAGCACTGAGATGAATTGAGGATGGGGACTGGTGAGGTGGGGAAGCTGTGACTCAAGCTTTCCTTGATGCTGTATGTGGGGGGTCACTGTCAATATTTGAAAAGGGACACAGCAGTCCTGTGGCTTTCCTAAGGGGAACCAGATTCTCTTAATGCTTCCTTACACTGGAAAACACATGGGAGATCAGGCACTGCTACCAACTAAGTTTTTCAGAGTTGTGCTTGCTTGTGGAATTTAATAGCAAGACTCTTACTAGTTAAGATAAAAGTGGGTGTCTCAGAGAATCACTTTAATCCTCACATCCCTTAGTTCTCAGATTGTCTGTGCTTCCTTTGTAGCAATTGACACTCATTATGGCACAAGTGCAAATTGCCATGGCATGTTTTCTTAAGTTTGATGTAATGAGGAAAGAATTTAGATAGCATCAATACCTCATCATTTTGCACTGATTGTTAGTGGGAACCAACAAAATTGGATACAGACTTTCTGTATTAAGTGTACAAACAATCCATGAGATCAAAACCGCTGACTTCAGTTGTGTCAGATTTTCATTATTAAGTCCATGTTTCTAGGACAAAAGGTGAACGCAATCGAGTGTCTCTGCCCTCTGTTCTAAAGGGGCATTGACACAGTGTGAGGTCTCTGACTGGTCCTGAACAGAGTGGGACATACTGGTTTGGAGAGGGGTGTGGTGGGCACTGCCTTGGTGATCCCCTTATATTAAGCCACTGTTACTCTGCAATTCAGTTGTTCGACTGTTTCCCCATGCTGTTTTGTAGGGAGTTGTGTACTAGGATTTTATTGAGACCTGATCTTGTCTGCAGGGAGCCAGCACTTTCCGTGGAAGATATTTACCTGCAATGGCTGGGAAGCCCATTCTCCAAACATAGATAGGGAAAGGCATGTGGAGGGCAGCTTTGGCTGCAAGCAATGGGCCTGAGCTCTGCAGGGACTCTGTGATTTGTGGGAATCACTTCTGTGGTGGTCTGCTGTTAAGCGATCTCCTCTTGTTAATCTGCTAGCCGCATGCTAAAAATGTATTTGCTCTATGATGAAAAGTGTAAGGGAAACATCTTACAATCTTACAAGATATTGCTTAGTTGGAAAGAACAAAAATAGGAACAAAGCACTTATTAGTATTACACAAGACTAATTAATAGGAGTCACGAGATGGGGCTATTCTAGCTAAATCTCCCCAATTCTGTGTCCCTGGCTACAGGGACAATTAGATGGGAAATCTCCGTGCATGTAAAGCTGCACTTGGCTGGAAGGTGAGCCCAGCACCAGCGGGGTGCACATGCCAGTGTCTTGCAATCCTTTGTTCATTGTGCAGATACAGCTCAGAGAGGCTTTCCCCCATGCAAAAGCCCAAAACAATGTGTGTAAGGTCGACATAGGGGTTTTCTTTCTCTCGCTGCCCCTTTGCACAGCGTGCCTTAGGACACAGATTTCATTGTTAGCCCTGTGTGTAGAGCAGATGAGTATTCCTAGTGGAAGTCATCTGGTTCATTTGGCAGAGATTCTTCTCCATAGTGCCAGGAAAGGGGTTAAAAGCACACGCAGTTGGGTGTTCAACTTCTTTAAGCAGTCATGTCTTTATTTTATACATTTTAAAGAGTAGCTTTAAATAAATCCTCATTCTTCTACACTGTGTGTTGCTAGATGCAAACAAGTAGGACTTTTTCTCCAGGTATTGCAATGCATCTAAAAAAAGGCTGAAATAAGAGACTTCTGTGACCTGAAACACCTAATTTAGGCTCTCTGGGACTCTGCCATCCAATAAGCTCTTTGATCCAGAGCTCTGAAATAATTTTTTAAAATTGCATTAAAATAGCAGATGTTAAAAATATGCAGCTTGGGAGAGGGGAAGCTCCCCTCCCCCTTCCCAAAGGCACAGAATAATAGATAACATTAATATATGACATCTAAGTCTGTGCCTTCATGCAATTGAACATTTCATGGTATCTGGACTAAGTGATGATAAAGAAACCAAATTGAATGTGGCTTGGAAGATTTTGTCTGCATCTGTCATTCATCTCCAGCTTTCCTTTTCACTATGAGGGAAGAAGAGCAGTGAGTGCTGTAACAAAAGCACCAGATGCTACAGGTTGGATTTAGCCCTAGTGTAAGCTAGCACGCACCCTTTGAGGTCAGAGGAGTTGCATAGTTGCATGCCTGCTGAGAATGTGTCCCAGGCCCCTCTTGTATGTAGATTAACAGCCAGTTATGCTCATTGCATTCCCAATTGAAGTACAGAATCAGCCAATGCTGTTTAACTTTAAATACCAGCTCACCGAAACAAAAGAAATGTGCAATATCTGAGGCACACGCAGAGATTTTTAGAGGATACTCATGAATTGTGAATACTCAATGCATCGTGTTCTTTGCCTTGCAGAATTCCTTGCACAAGGAATGAACTAACACAAAGTTTACTGCAGGCTTGGTGGCCAGGACTAGAAGATGTCAACATATTAGCAGAGTTGCTGTGGGTTTTTTATATATGTAAATAATTCCTCTAAACTATAGTGCTTCGCAAACCAGTTGGAGTGACCTTGTAGCTTTGGGTTCTCTTGAATTATGGTCATTAATCTGTATGAGTTGAGTAGCTGCAATTTCTAATCTGTGTATAGAAAGCAGAAGAGGAGGACAAGGCTATCTCTAAAACCTTTGGAATGTAAAATGCTATATAGAAGGGAGGTTTGGGTGAGAGGAAATGCTGGATTGAAAACAGGAGGAGACTGTGGAAACTGGATAACTTGCTTTCTTGGCTTATAGCTTGGGAGGCAGGAATTCCATGCTCCTGTCATGGGCATGAGTCATACTTAAGTATGTGTGGTTACAGCAGAAAAAAGATGCAGACGGCTGCAGAAAATAACGCTTATACATTAGAAATGTGTTCTTTCCAATTGTTAAATTGTGTGAAGCATGTCAGATTGAGAAACCTGAACATTCTTCAGGGTTTCTCCACGAATGTGTTGATGGCTCCAGATAAATCCAAGGTCTGTGTGTTTTTTGCAGTTAGCTACTCTGACAGGAAGCTTGATTGCTGTGTTTCTGAGGAAAAGACCACAGGGAAGAATAGATTCCTTCTGCTGTGCCAGTCCAGTCCCACTGAAGCCAGTACAATCATGCCAGTGTAAATGAAGGAAGATTTCAACCTGTGGTTCTTTATAGTGCATCTCAGGATACAGTATGTGGCAAAAATATGGATGTGTTGTATGGATGTGTGTATGCCAGTTGTATACCGGTATCCAGTGTACTTCTCTGGTTTTGAGTTGTAGCATCTAGTAGCTTCTTGAAATACATTACTTAACATGTTTGGAATAGCCGCTTGGGTTACCCCAGTAACTCAGTACAATATTTTCATTGTACTAATCTAATTTTCCTTTTAAAATATTAATAAATGGAATGTCGTTCTTGTATGACATTGAAGAGCTAGGCGTTTTCTGAAGTTTCCTTCTGATTTAATTGCACTGTCAGCTGTAAAACAGCTATCATGAATTTTTGGAAGAACATTTTAATCCTTCACCGAATAGCAGCACATTTATCCACAGCTCCTGTGGTAACTTCTAAATGAAAGGAAAACTTACACATTTGTGCTGGAAGTCTGGCCTGATCTTGTTGGGTGCACACTAAGGATCAGATGTGTAACATCTGTTTCCTTTAAAGGTGGCTTCTCAGTGAAGTAGTGCATAGTTCATCTTTTAGTGTCCACTTTGTAATGACAGGGTTAATGCCCTACATTGCAGGGAGAAATTTCACCTCTGAGCTGAGGGAAGGGCAAGGTAGGAATAAAAGCAGTGTTGGTGACTCAAAGGAGAACTCACTGACTGTGCATGCCCAGTAGCTTCCTGCTGTGGTTCACAGCCTGTAGACACTGTCATCTGAGTTTAGGTTTTATAGCTGTAAGACTCTACAGTGCTTTCACTAGCTTGGTTAAGAAGATGAAGTTGTATAAGGCATATTATAATACCAAATGTGTGATGTTTTGGGTGTGACATCCCCTTAGAGGGCAACTGATGCCTTCAGGTGCAGCTGCAACAAAAGATGTGTTTTCCACTGGGGTGCATTTTACACTGAACAAGGGCCCAGCCCGTGCAGGGGAGGGCGAGAGCCTTGGAATGGAAGTGCTGCTGTAATGTGGTGGTGTACAATATGGAGATCAACCAAGTGCAGATTATTCCTAGAAGCTATATTCAGGCTGAGTTAGTAAATGATTCATTTTCAAATTTGATCCATCTCCCCTCTATAAATAGTGTGCCATTTATGTTTTTGGCTGTAGTCTCTGAAGCGTTGTGTCTTGAACCATAAGATCCTGAACAGCACAAACCGTGTCTCCTACAGGCGCTCATCCTTTGGAAATGGCTTGGCTAGATATTTTGGTACAATGCATGTGAAAAGCATAAAGATGAGGTGCTTTATAGATTGGCCCTTTGTAGTAGGGCACAGTCATGATGGGCTGGCACTGGTAAAAATCAGAGGACAACTAATTCCACAGCTTAACCAGCCTGTCCTTTAATATGCAATAAAGAGTGATAGTGGCCTCAAATTCACTTTCTGGGATACTGAAATACTTGATTTGCTCTGATCTCTGAATGATGTAAATCTGAGAAAGCTAAATACTGTGTTGTGTTATCCTTTAAAATGAAGGTGAAGACAGTTCATGTTTATAGTGCTTTAAAAATGGTTGGCAAATGATGTCCACTAAAACATGAGCTACCTTACCCATTGCTGCTTTTTAGTATAGTAATCATGGGAATTATTCATGGACACCTAGCTTAACCTGGCACAAAATACTGCATCTCATCACAGAGAAAAATTCTGCTATTTGTTCCTGTACAGTAATAAAGACTTAAAATCACATTACCTTATAGTGTTATATATAGACTGTAGGCTGAGAAGTTATTTCAGTCCTTTAGGATTCTGGTTTTACACAAAGCTATAGTTATGCAGTGAATTAAATGCAAAAAAGATCTTGTGAATATGACAGTAAAATGACAGTTCTTGAGCACTCAGGTCAAGAAACAAAAAGATTCAGGTTTTCATAGTTGCAGTTCCCTGCATGGCAGTTCATATATCAAGGCTGCCCCTGAGATGGGTCTGCTGTGCTGTAATTAGGAATGTAACAGAAGGTCTGCTCAATAAAGAACATAATTTCGGTAGCTTATACAAAAGGTGGGAGGAAGGAAGCAAAATAACCTTGTCTTGTAAATAAACTCTCTGAAATTGAGCAAGGACCTCAAAGCATAATAACAAGGGTCTGAGTTGTTAGATGTTTCTTTCTTACTGAGGTAGCAATACTGGAGCCAGATTTCAAGTGCTCATCTCCTAGGAGTGTTTTAAGATGAACCTCTTGAGGGAAGTTCTCCTTGGGGCTTTAGCTAGAAATAAGAATAAATTTAGTGAATGATATGGGGCTGGCTCTTTTTTATTTATTTTTTTTTTTTTAACTTAGCTTCTGTTCCTGTAAGCTCTTCCCTGATACACTGTAAGGAGTGATAGAGGTGCTGGACCACCACTTCTTTATCAGTTGCAATAAATCTCATCTGTAGTTTCCAAAATACACCTTCAAGGGCAATAAAACAATCCTGATTATAAAGAAAGCCACATCATCCCAATGTGACTAGGACAGGCTACAGGTCAGGAATTAAATGTTTCAAAATTGCTGACAATTTGTCCAGTTTACACTGGACAGAGGCTAAAGTCCTTTTATGAAGCTTCCTGCAGAACATGTTTTGGAGAGGGGGGGAAAGCTATATAGCACATGTGCCGATTTCAAAGTCTCCTAAAAAGGTGGAGGAAGAGGAGGTTTGAACATACATGTTAGGCTTGATATCTCTGCTTAGTGCCTCTGCATTGTTTCATCTTTTTCTAATGCCAGAGCATTTATTAATGATGGTCAGTAAGAGTAAAGTGCCTAGATCTTTACAAGCTTTGACTGTCTTAGCCTCCATGTGTCTAATATGCAATACAGCACTAGGTGAGCACTGAGGATACTCCCAACTCCTATTTGTAAAGCCACATGTAAAGAATTAGTAACAAGTGTTAACTATGAAAAAATAATCTAAACAAGTAAGGAAATACTAATCTGGTATCTGTTACCTATAAATGTTTCATTTTTCTGTTTTATTGTATACTCACTGTCAGCCAATGGAATGAGAAGGGGAAGATATCAGATGTTAGCTAAGCAAGGTTTCCAGAAATAATAAGGGTAATGTAAACAGTTTTGCACTCAAGTCTTATTGAGGTATCTTCTAATTAGGACTCTGTGCAGGCTAAATTTTCTGATGTTTTTATTGCCAATTATTTATGCAGTAAGTAGGGCAAAATGGTCTTGGGAAACTGTCTTCTCTGTCCTCTCTGTAGGCTTGCATTCTTGCCTTTTTGCTTCTTTTTTTTTCTTCTTACTCCTAGAAACTGGAGGCATTTTCTGAGGCAACCAGCACAAATTTTTAAAAGTGAAGCCAGACTCCCCTAAGGAAAATTCCCACCCAGAGTTAGTCCAGCTGCAATTGCTTTGGAAACCCGTGTGGACACTGTTTTTCTTAGGAAGGCAGGACGACATAGCGAAGGATATTTTCAATCCTTAAAAAAAGATTTACTGTGGCTCCAGTAAGGAAACACATGGTTACAGTATGGTTACATTTGCCTTAAGGCAAATTGAAGTAGAAGGAGCTCTGCAAGCATAAAACCAAGAAATATAATCCCATTTCTGAAAATGAGTGGTAAAGTGAGGGGGAATAACTTATAAATTACCAGACATAGAATAGCTTACAAATTCCAGAGGATCTGGAATGAAGTGAAGGCTAAATACATATAAATGCAGAAGCTATTGTGTTTTACACCACGTGAGGAACTTGTCTTTATATCAAATTATTGTGCACTTCATGTGACAGCAACCAAAAGGCATTAACCTTTAGGATGTTAATTGTTTCCTTTGTTCTATGGGAGTTTTAAACTATCAGGAATGTGTTCCATAACAGAGCTATTACCTTTTGCAGGTAGATGTATTGGCATCCCCACAAGTATAACAAAGTACCATTTTAGAAACACTTCAATTTTTATTGCTTTATCAGTGTTGTCAGGGTACCAAAAGGGTTTACAGCACAACCAACCTTCAAAATGACCATTAATATTCCAGTTCAGAGAACACCTTCCTCTCTTCCCAGTTCCCTGCCTGCATGCACGTGTCTGTTCTGCTCCGGCACCTGTACTGTTGGCACCTGAGAACCTGCTGCTGCTAGGTGGTTAACAATGCACGTGCCTGAATTGCTCCAATATGCAGTGAAGGAGACTTTTGATTGGTTTTATATGTCCACTCAGCTTCAGTCTTCAAATGTTAGACATAGGAACTTATGTGGTGCCTATAGCAGTCTGAACCTTGATGGCTGTGGTCTCCTGGAGAGCTGTTTGGAGCCCATAGCTTGAAAGCAAGATTGTGCTGTAAATCCTGAAAAGTCAGGGGAGTTATCCCTTCAGAGACATCTGTAACCATGCACTAGGGCATAAATACTGAAGAAAGTGGATTTACATAGAGTAAGTGAATAGACTTGTCCTTTGTGTGGCTTGATGAATTCAACATGAGCTTCTGCATTACACTGGAGTCTTAAACAAACAGCAGCAATCTGGAATAGATGTGAAGCTTTATTGTTAGATAATGCTACTAAGTTTTTAGCACAGCAGTTAAAAACCTAGCTGTTCCAGAAGCTGAGTGCTTTACAAATAAAAATAGATTTATCAAGAATGGCTGAAGACACTGCAACTGCTTCCTACTTTTGACTTGTTCTCCTTAGCCCTTTACTATTGTTTTTGTGTCATGCCTTTATTCTGATGCCCTTCATGCCACACACCTACTGGCAGTTATCCAACCCTTACATTGCCATGTACTCCTCTAGCACTGAGGATGTTGTTGATGCTCATGTGTTAGTGGTCTGATACACCATCAGGAAAATCCAAGGATCTTCAGATTTAGATGGCAGAGGAAAATCTCATCTGTCCTGAAATGATAAATGGGTGTTTTGTAGTTTCTTAGCTTAAAGATCTGACTTGTAGCCATAGCTCTTTCACAGCATAGCGGCATCCTAAATCAGGATCCCACTGGGTCGAGTGGTCTCTGTAAGCCAGATCTGTTTCAGCTCTTCTGACTTCATTGATACTGCAACAAGCTTTTAATATTTAGGAGAGTTTTTCAAAATACAGCTTTTACTGGCCAGTCTTCTGAGATGAAATACTGGAGGGGCTTCCCTTTTGTTCTGGGGAGGAAAAAGTATGTCTTCAAAAGCTAGTGAGCAATTTGGTCTTGATACACCTTTCAGAACAACATTATCTATCAATAGTATGTTAAGCATTTATCTGATGATGACAGTATCTCCTTGAATGCGTGGGAAGTGTCTTAGACCTGTCACAAGACCAGGCATAGGCATTCTTTTTTAGGTAGATTATCACCATTAAAAAACTTAAAAGGGTCAGGTGGAACTCTGTTCTTCATAAACTTTGTGTAAGTTCAACTACACTTCAGAATGAATTAAAAATTAGTGAGGTGTGTTCTGAAGGAAGCCTGAAGGTTTTTGAGGGTTCCACACAGAACACCATTCACTTTCAGTTTGATACCTTTGCTTTAAATCAACCTGGATGATACCAGGAAACTGGACTTGTAGGTATACTTTAGCATCTAGGCCTGAACCCTTCTTGAAGTGGGAGTAGAGACAAGATGGCTTGTGCATATGCCAAGAAGTGAGACCACAACAAAACCAAAGCCTTAGAGGCCTACCAGCTCTAGCAAGGGGTCAGTTGGAGGTCTCAAGTTCTTACCTTGGCAGTCATGTTGTAGTTCTTTGTGGCATGTCCAGTGCCCTGCTGCCAAATCTCTCCTTTGGCCTCATAGTGATCTGGGAGTCGTGACTTTGTTGTTCCAAGGGGCTCGGCCAAGCTCTGGTGTTGCTCTAGGCTTGCACTAGGCAATCCTGATGTTTATCTTCCACACGCTTAGGAAGATGCTTTCCCAGAAGTTGCTCTGGTGAAACTTGGAAAGGGGAGTTGTGACTAGAAATGTGCTTTGCTTTTAAAGAGATGAGGAAATTCTAATTTAATTGGATGATTCCTAGGCCTGAAAAACTAGGTATAGACATATATGGCTCTGGATTTTTCTTCAGAATTAGTTTATAAGTGTTTGGAGCAAGCTTTCTAATGTAAATATCAGTCTCTTTCCTTGTTGCAATTTCAGTAGAGTGAATAAATTTTGTCAGTATGAGGGAGAGTCTGAGACAGTACTCTGCTGCAACAAATTCAGCTGACAAAACACTACTGTTGCCTATATAACATCATAGGAGAAGCTAGCAAATAAACCTTGTACCAGCCCATTCAGTGCAACCAGCTGGTCAGTCCTGTTTATTGAGCAAAACTTAAGCAAAATTGAGTTTCCCCATAATTTTTTCCTTCTGTTTAATTTTTAACAGATGCATTTCCTTTAAATATGAAAGTTACCAGATGATAAAATCCTAGTTAAACTCTGAGGAGGTTTTTTTCTTTAGTATTTGTTTCCTCTAGAACAGTGGAAACAGCACAAATGAGAATGATGTATATCACCCTCCAGCATGTTCTTCATCCTTATTTACCCTCAATGGGAGCTACTTCCTGTCATTTAGTTCAGTCATATATGAGCCCCTCCCAGTGTTCCTTTTTAATAACGAGTAGCCAAATTGTTGCAGGCAGTAGACGTGTTACAGATTCACTCACTGTTAATCTTTTCCACCATCACTTTTTGACCTTTTTTATTTTTTCATTAATCAGCTAAATTAAATTATCATTGGCTGTTCAAATAGTTTTGCTTGCATGTTAGGTCAAACCCTAGAACTTGCTCTGTAAAATCCACTGTTCCTGCACTGCTTTGGGCTTTACCTGATCCTTCCTGGGCTGGTCCAGGCTCCACGACAGTATGAGGCCTTGTACTCTGAAAGGCATCCTCAGTTACCTGTATTGCATCTGATTTCCTATATTGTTGTTTTGTTGTCTTTGAGTGCTAAAGTTTAATTTAAATTGCTAATCTAGGTATTTCTTTCCAGTAACTTTGTTACTAATTTACATCATTTGATGTTAGACGTGAATGTGTCAGTGTGGTAGCTCCACACAGGTTGTAGCTGGTCTCACTTCATTTTAGAGTTGGGGGGTCAGCTTTGGTGTCAATTCCTGACCTGACTAGTGAGACTGCAAACATAATGCCTGCAAGTATCAGTTGTAAAGGTGTTGGTGGCACAGACACCTTCTCATTTAGAGCTGGACTGAGATCACTGCCTTGTTTCCCAAAGGTGGCCAAAGAGTCATCGCAAGACAAGTTCAAAATTAATTTGGAAAGAGAATTAGAGCCCTATTGGGTGTTCTGTGAACTTTGCAGTGCAACCCAGTTAATGACTGTTACAATGAGACCCGAATCGGAGGAACAACTGCCAGTGCCCCCTTTTTGCAGTTAATAGTAACTAAGTATTTTTTCTTTCAATTTGCTGTTGGCAGTGGACGGAGGGGGGCAGTGCCTGAGCATCAGTAAAGGTCCAGAGAGTTGACTACCTGATTGCCTACCTACAGAGTTGCATATTTTGCATATCTAAGCATCTCATGAAATGCCTGTAATGAGCACAAAGCTAGGTTTCTGTTGATTTGTTGTAGTGATTTTGCTGTATAGCTTGTAACTGTTGCTTCTTCTGCAAAGGTATTTATTTGGGGCTTTTCCTTTAAGATCTTTCCTTTTTTTTAGTAATGAAGCATATGCACAGTAGAGAAACCAAAAAATACAACACAAATGCTCAGAAGCCCTAAGCATGATGGTTTAGTCTTCTAGTTATCTGTAACCTGTCCTTGGCATGCCTCTGTCTTATTTGGTCATTGACAGTGAGATCTGAAAATTTGATTTTTAAGGTGGAGATGGATTCTGATTTCTTACCTGCTTGCCTTAGGATGAATCTTGATTCTACACAGAGGAACTAGGTGTCTGCAGATTGTAATCCAACATGAGATCAGAGTAAAGTCTGTCATCATGCTGATACCTCAACCTAAAAACTGAGTGAATGATGAAAACTCGAAGCCGTTTTTAGAGCAGTTGAGCAGCATAGAAGCCTGAGTCATCTCTGCCATGTCAGGATGTTATAGAGAAATTTCATTAAAACTGGTTTTGGGGGAAAATCGTTGTTATAGCACAGGGATGGGAACCAGTGATAAATTTGGTATCATTTGTACAAAGAGGCTTAAGCGGGCAGGGTGCATATAGGTGCTTTAGCTGTCCATGGTATTAATGTGTGAAGAAGCCAGCTGTCACAATGTTAGCTTTGCCAATTTTATTTCTTGCCTTTTTCTGTGATGAAATGGTTACCTACTCCACTGTCCTTGTGCTGAGGATATTTCTAACCATTTGTTCATTATGTGCTTATTCAATCTGTGCTAATGGTTTGGTTTCTCTTCACATAATCACTTTCCTTATCCATCAACAAGTTGTTCTCCCTATTTATATTTTGAGTGGTATTTTACTCTGATTTGCATTGATCATGAGAGATTTTGAATTGTGGATTGCTGTGAACTCACTATGCAACAACCTCTACCACAATTAGATGTTGTCCCTGTCCAGTATCTAACCCATGTCCCATTAGTCAGCTGCTGACTTTGAGCCAATGCGTGTAATGGGGAAAGATAAGAAAACAGATTAATAAAGTTATTGGAGCAACTAACTGTGGGTAAATTCCTACCAGGGATTTGCACAATTTGACAAAGGAGAATGTTTTTCAGTGAGGCAACCCTTAGGTCATTCAGGTGGCTTTTGTAAAATCCATTCAGCATTTACCTGTATATTTAGGTCCCTGAAATACTGTTGCAAATCCAGGCTTGATCCCTCTAGTTTCTAGAGGTATAAGTTTGACTTCCAGACCAAGAGACATTCTGTTCAGTCTTTGTGTATAACCTATATATATACACACATATGTATATATGTGGATTCCAGACCTCAGTTATCACTACCCATACACTGAGTCCATTGCTGTAAGCTATTTACCCTTCATATGCAGATACCAGATCTTGGTTTTCATACATAAAAAAACCCCCTCTGTGTGTGTGTGTATATATGTATACACATACAGAAAGCCTGACTTTTGGATTACATCTGTGGCAAGCTGAATTTGAACATGACTTGGGGCAAGAAAGAGATTCTGAAAGTTTTATTGATAGCATATAAACATTGTCCTTGATTTATGTGAAATATAGATGTTGACAAATATAAGTTAAATTGTGGCAGTTGAACCTAGCATGAACTAGATTATATATTTTTGTTCTTTGTCAAATGTGTAGTTTCATTTTTTGACTCTGAAGAAACAGACAGGTTTTCTATCTGTGGCCTATGTAACCTTAGTCTTGTCTGAGATACAAAGAAATTGCTGATTTATTTTTTTTTTCCATCTTGTGGCTCCATTGATTGTACTGGAATTCCACCCAAGATTAATGTCTAAAGTTTTGGGAGAGTTTTGTTTTCTTAAATTGGACCACTGAACTTCTGGAAAATTTAAACCACTTCCAGTGTGAGAGCCAGCAAAACTATTAACCCATATGGTAACATTCAGGTTGAGATCACTTGACATGATCTCATCCTGCATGTAACTTTTGATGTTTGCATGTCAGCAAGAAAGCTAAAGAGTAGATTCAGCATCAGAAAAGAGTTTTTTTCCTCTTGCTGAGGGTTTTTGCAGTGTGAAAAACCCTTCAGCTGCTTCCTTTCCCAGTAAAAGGCATGTGTCACAAAAGCCAAATGTGAATAAAGAAAAGCCTGTTCAGAAGCCATCAGCTCATCCTGATGTCAGCTGGCACAACTTGTGCCTGATAATCTGCCTAAGACTCATCAGATGTCACATCTAGCTCCAAGAGTGTGTTTATTCTGTCTGATTAGTCACATGAAAGGGAATTTGAGTACAGGACAAAGAGTAAATTGGAGTGCATTGTTTTTCTGTTCATACTCAGTCTTACAGATCTCGCCATGACTACTTTTAAAAGACATATATGAAGGTGTCGTGGTTTCGGTTTCAGCTCAGCCGGTAACAAAGCACCATGCAGCTGCTCGCTCACCCCCCACCCCCTCCCCTGGCCACGTTGGGATGAGGAGAAAATACAAAGGCAGGCTTGTGGGTCGAGAAAAGGACTGGGAGGGATCACTCCCCACTTATGGTCACGGGCAAAAGATAGGCTCAACTTGGGGAAGAAACAAAATCCATTTCATTTACTACCAATCAAATCAAAACAAGGATATTAGGAAGGGAAACCAAACATCAGAACACCTTTCCCCCACCCACCCCTCCCGCCTTCCCGGCTCAGCTCCATTCCCGGTTTTCTCTCCCTCCTCCCCCCGGCGGCACAGGGGAACAGGGGAAGGGGGTTAAGGTCAGCTCTCTACACATAGTCTCTCCTGCTCCTTCCTCCTCAGGGGGAGGACTCCTCACTTGTCCCCTGCTCCACAGTGGGGTCCCTCCCACGGGAGACAGTCCTTCACCAACTTCTCCAACGTGGTTCCTTTCCGCGGGCTGCAGTTCCTCACAAACTTCCCTGGCG
>VYZV01015410.1:27301-54684 GCA_013401275.1 Pandion haliaetus | reverse complement strand
TCGGCCTGGGCCAGAGGCGGGTCCAACTTTTTGGAGCCGGGGAAGCTTCTAGCAGCTTCTTACAGGAGCCACCTCTGCAGCCCCCTCCCCCACTACCAAAGAAAACTGTGCCACACAAACCCATAACAGAAGGCCTCAGCTTGGTAGTGTGCTTTGCATTCAAAGGTGAGCCTTGTTTCTTGGAAGTCATAAATTAGCCAGGATTGGCAGACAAGCAGGACAAAATCCTTCTTGTTAACTGAATGGCATTTTACTGCCTCCCATATCTTCCTCCCCTGATCTGAGACCTCTGTTGATGGTTCTTAGCCTGTTCTCTCATTCCTCAGTCACTTCTCTCAGCTATTCTTGGGCTCATGTTAGTCCCAAGTGTTTTTCCCTATTAGTCATTCCATGGATTTGTTATGATTCCTGTGTGCACAGAGCATATGCAGATGCCTTACTTGGTGACTGGTTCTGTATTAGCTGTCCATTGCTGTGGTGGCAGTCTGAGCAGTCATCTGTGTTGACTGTTTGTTTTTAATTCTAGTTTTTGTTTTGTGAAGATCAGAAATGTAAACATTAGATGGTACTTTTATCTGACTCTCCAGACTGACTTGCTACAGGGAGGCACAGGATGCTTTCCTGTGGGCTTTTCTTGTTAATGATGAAGCTAGCACTTGAGACTGTGTACGCGTCAGAACTGTATGCTCTCTAGGTGTTAAGGTCCTGTTTAGTGTCCTTAAGGCACTGTCTTCTCATCCCTTCTGAGCAGGTGGTGTCCATGACCTGTGGAAGAGATGGAATGAGATGTCCTGTCCTCACAAGTAATCCTGCCAGAGCTGTGCTGATTTTCAGCTGGGTCACGTCCATGTTGTAGAGAGGACTCTGGTGCTTGGAGATCTTCATCTGGCACTCAGTACAGCTCCACTGTGCTCAGGCTGAGGAGCTAACCCTTGCTTTTATCATCTGGCGAACTGCTAGAGCGTAGCTGGTAGCTGTTACAGATGAATCCCTCTCAGTTTTTTTTCTTTGGTTGTTAAATTTTATTTACATTAGTCCTACAGGAACAGTGATGAGACAGAGGTCATGGCATACCAGCATCTGTTACCTTTGTATGTTGTCCACTGAAGATCAGATTTGTTTCTTGTCTCTGCCTGCCCCCCCTCCCCTCCTAATTGTACAATTTAAAGCTGGTTTCTGCTGTCAGCAGCTAATTAATGGTATCTTTCACTGAGACTAGCAGCAACCCATCTGTGTTGCAGGCCATGTAACCTTGTAGCTGAAGTATTGGGAAACGTTGCAGATAGCTTTACAAAGCTGTTCTCTAACTTTTTGGTAAAGAAATTGATAGTACTAGGGCTGCCAGGAAGAGGTTCCATTGCAATGCATTTAAACTTCAACAGGTAGTAACATAACTGTTTTGAGTGATCAGTAACAGTCTTTGCCCATTTATATGGCTACAGGTGGTACTTGGGTGTGTGAAGTTTGTAGATGTACCCCCAAATTAGTCCAGCTGCTTCTATCAAAGTGAGAGGGTGTTTCACCAGAGGTTAGCGAGCAGCTTTTGAAGTTCAGGCTCTTGACACCAAGCTCCTGAAGTCAGCACAAAAGTGGCTCTGTATCCGTATTTCACCCTGCTTCATACTTGCATAAACCAGGAGTCTGAAACTCTTAGTTACTGAGCCATGTCCTTGCTGCTTTTTGAGATGGGAAGTCCTCAGTGTCATTGAGTACACCCCTCCTGCTGTTGTGGCTGCATCACAAGTATGTGCTCCCAAACTAGTTGTAAAACCAGCTTGTTCAGGCCAGCTGTGATGCCAAGAGCTTGGAGGAGGCTAACCATGCAGGCTTTTACCAGGTTCTTGGATGAGCTGCACCCAAGTGTTTGGGCCAAGAGCTTCTGCTGTATTTCTACTGCCAGCCACATCCAGTCTTGTCAAGTTACAGAAAGCTCAACCTGCCTTTAGTTTTGTGAGTTCTTGCTCAGCAGTAGGCCTAAGGGACATAAAAACTAAATCCCAGAGCCATCCCATTTCCGTGTGTTCTCAGTGGTGTGCTATAACGAAGTGAGCCCTTAGACATGCATGAGATGTGACTCAGAGGTTCTCAGAATGAGTGCAGCAGAGTATCACAATATGAACTGATAACTCAGATGATTTGGATTGTGCATATGTGTAGGTAATACATGTGATATAATCACATGCTGCTTTTGTCCTTTGTCTGCCATAATAAGAAATCAAGTGAAGGAACCACTAAAATGAAAATACAGTGATGCAAAATGCCGAGTTGTTAGAGAGCTACAGCTTTCCACACAATTTCTCACTGTTGTGTGTGGCATTTCTCCAAAACACCTTAAATGCAAGATCAGTTGACAGAGCTGACTCATGAGGCTAGGTGTTTAAAACTGTCTGAATTGTAAAAAAAATTAAAAATACTGAAGAATTTACACCATTTCTTATAGAGGTTCTTCAGGTGATGAAGGATGTGTTTCTGTGATGGTGACTTTCAATATGTTGAAACTGTTCCTTACAGCAGGTTTTTGGGTACAGACTAATCTTTACTGATGATGTATGTGGAGTTCTTGATGCTTTCAGTTAGAAACTGCCTTGGTCCTGGCAGGGAAGAATCAAGTCTAGAACCCTGATGTAGATGAATCTGGCCTCTTGCAGATCCTTGGAACGTGATTTTGGCTTAAGTCTGCTCTCAAAAATAAAAATAAAAAAAATCAATGGAAATTATACCACTTTGCTTACTAGAAGCAGAATAATGCAGATACTGACTCCATTTGCTTAGAGTTGAATGCCTGAGCACAAAAGTTGCTGATGTTACAGGACAGGGTAGGCCATCTGCATTTTGGGTTCTGAGTAGAAGGGAACCTGGCATATAAAATGCAAAAAGAACTTGCAACACCTTCACTCATGACAGTTTTTGTGTTAAGAGCTCAAATTCGTGTTTCTATTAGAGCTTATTTTCCATGAAATGAAATTTCTTCTGGGGCGAATGAGTCCTGCAAAACAGCTTGTATTTGGACTCAGTTGCATACTGGAGAGTTCTGTGGTCACATTCCCTGGTTTTCCACAATCATCTCTAGTTAAGTGAAAGCCAGAATCCTTTTGGTAACTCATCACCTGCTGAACTTGCAGATTAATGGACCAGGTATTAAGGAGATATCATTCTTGGCCTCAAGTTCCCTGTCAAGAACCTAAACTTAAAAAAAAATACAAACCAAACTTTAAAATAAGCAATCCTTGCTTCATTTGAAATCATAAAAAATTCCTTTATCTACTTATTCCACACTCTGTTTTTATCTGAAGGCAAACTGTGCAAGGTATGATCTGGAACTGCTCTTGAGAGAAGAAACATGCCTAGGTTTTGGGGCAGGGAGAGAGTTGAACCCATTTAAACAATCCTGTCACTTTTGCATCTAAACCTAAGATAATTCCATTTTAAGCATAGGCTAGTTCAGCAGACTCTTAACCAAAAGCAATGAGTTATTAGGCAGCTGCAGCACATCTTGCTTAGGAAGTGTTGAGTGACACTGGTGAGGACTGGAATATTGACAGATCAAAATTAAGCAATAGCAGCCAGGCAAAATATTGGGGGGGGTTGGGGGAGAGGTGAAGATATTAGTCTAGCCCTTAAGCTTCTTCTCTGCAAGTGAATAGTTAAGGCCTGAAGAATGAGACCAAGCCTCAAGACACATCACATTCCTTGTGCACACATTTGTGCAGGGAAGATGTTCTCCAAAGAAGCATATTGCCAGTGTTTTAACATGCCTGCTGCGTGTGTCCATGTTCACTTCTGCCATGCTTACATGCAAATCCTTTAGTCCATAAGGGTATATAGCAAAGCGACTATCCAAAGCCTGCAGATCGGAGTGCAGTTCTCTGGCAACCCACTGATGAAACATACTTCATGTAAAATGCAGATAGCTTCAGGTGATGTCAAATGTGGGTGTGATATTTGCTGGGAGTAGCCAGTGTTACAGGAAGGTAACTCCCAATTCTGCTACATTATTCTGAAGCTCAGCAAGCTTTCTTATATTAATAAAAACAGTGCTCCTGAGTGGTATGGGCATATTGGTTTAGAGCAACTTCTTTTTAACAAATTGCTCCACCTGTTAAACCTAACTTCCTAAGTCTTTCCCACATTGAGGTTAGTCCAAAAAAGGCTATCGATCTTGATCTCTCCACAGTCACAGGATACAAGGATGGCAAGCTCCCTTTGATCTTTATTGCTCTGTTTGTGTCTGTTCCCAAGAGCTGCACACCCACAGGGAGGTGAAAGCCATCAGCTCTTCTGCTCTGGGCATCACAACGGGCCTGTTTGGAAACATCTGTCAGTGGAATTAGGACCTATGGAAAGACCATTCTGTTGATCAAGGGAGCAAGAAATAAGTACTATATTGTATGGAGGTCATATGAGGAAGCAATTAAAGTTTGTCTCTGCTCTTTCAGACAACCTCATAGAAATCTAATGCTCCCTTTCTAGATAAAGGGACCTTTTTCTTCCCTTTTTATCTGTTTTGCTGTATTCTACTATAAAACATTAATTTGAAAAGAAATACCTTGATGTTTCCGGAAACTCTTTAGGCAACCTTTGAAAGGGGCTGGATGTCTCAAGAAATATAGTATTTCACCTTTTTGCATTAGAGTACTAGGGTTAAGCATTTTTTTTCTCACTAGATACTGTACAGTAAGTCAGACCTTTAACATAGAGAATGTATGGCCTAAATGAAATAGGTGAAGGGAGGGCTTGTAAAAGGATGTATTTTTATTCCTATTTTGTAAATGACCATAGAGTCCCAGAGAGATCTTCATGTCAGCCTGACAGTCTGTAGCAGGACTCAAAAGCAGGGTGAACTTAAACCTGTCCTTATTCCTAGAGGTTTCAAGCACTTTACACTTAATATTAGGTATACATAGGAGATATGTAGATCTGAGTGACTGTCCTTGCAGATGCTGTTACTGTGAAACAGCTTTGTCTAGTACATTTCTCCAGGTACAGGTCAATCCCGATATAGTAGAAGTAGTGCAGCCCTAGAAGAAAGTTTGTGGTCAAGCTGCTGGTACAATATTTTTTGCTTACTATAGGAAAGGAGGAGACAGTTCCCTAGGGCACAGTATCCAGCACACTTCACTATGAGAATCAATTATAGATAATAAAACATTTTTTTTTTTTTAAATTGATTCATTAGGACCAATAGTCCCATTAGAATGACTGAACAATTCTCTGTATTTTGGGAGAAGGGAGAGTTGGTTTTAGCCTTTCTTGTACAGCTACAGACTTAGAGGCTGCTTGTGTGAGGTATGTTACTGCTGATTGTCTTGTGGATATTACTGATGATCTCAGATGAGTTCAGAGCCCTGTTGTGTTAGGCACTGTACTCCTAGAGCTAGGAATAGAGCTTGTGCTGCAAAGCCTGGTGAGAAAAGAGCAGGGTGATAAGAACTGTTATTTGCCAATCCCATGTCACAAACAGACAAGAAGTCCCAAAAGACTGAAGGTAGTGATGACTTATGATGACACAAGCAGAAAAAGAGTTGGTTTTCTGTAACAAGTAAAATTTCCTGTTAAGATCTGCATGGATTTGATTTAAAATATTTAAACTTAAAAGATTTATTTTGTTATATCATAGCTATAGATACTCTTTTCCCCTTATCTGCTCCTTTATTACCTCTATGAAATAGGCTCACAAGTCTTGCTGTGCCATAAACTGAATGCAGATCTCATATGTTCCACGCTTGGGCATTAGTTTTGCCACTTCAGTTTAGTGTCTGGGCAGATAAGACTGTAATTATTCTTCAGTTGAAATAGCTGGCAGTGCCTGCTAATAGTGATAACTTCTACTGTTTAATTAAAGAACTTTCTACCAAATAACAATTTTTAAAAAGTGCATTTTTTCCAGATTATTGTAAGGCTGTTGTTTAGGCCATATTGTAAAAGTTATCTCATTCATTTAGGATCTTCCTAGGATAAATTTCTGGATCAGTTTTATCTCTTCTGAGCCACAGTTGGACTATGTTGACACTGCCTCTCCAGAGACTGCTCACTTAGACAAATGTATTTCTTTATTTTGGTCTTAAGCTACTGATTCTTTGCTGCTGAAATGAACTGCAGCTGATCTGCCTCCTTTCTAAAACTATTATGTGTCTTCCCTTGTGCCGTCGTTCTAGTGGAGGAAATATTTAAACTGGTAAGACTTGATTGTTTTATTATGCATCTGCAGCATTTTTGTACTTACCACTTTTTACTATAGCCCGACATGAGGAAAAGCTAGCAGTCAAATTCTTACTTGATTGGACAAGCTGTATTCCTTTTGGCTTCAGGCCCTTACCCTGCCCTGTGGTTTTTGAGAACATCAATTAAGCAGTCATTTTAAGGACCTTCCAGTTACCACAGATTTAAGCCATCTCTCTTTGCTAGCCCCATTCTTTTATCCTATAGCTTGTCATATGTTCTTCCTAATTTTTATGGTGGAAGGCAGTAACACAAGTATGCTGAGAGCTATACCTGTCCTGATAACTCTTCTTTGCTTTCTCCCCTGTCCTTTGACAAACTAAGTGCTTAAAATATCAGTCTTCAGTGGTAAATAAAGACCAAGATATCTTGCTAATTCTTCACTACCTGCATGTATTGGGGAGGGGAGATTTCTCCAAGGGTTTTTACTTGCTATGTGATTTTTTTTTTTTTTCCCATGGTGAGTCTTAGATCAGCTGATCATGGGTGACTTTCAGCCCATAAAACCACAGCATTATAAGCCTAATGTACCCTGTTTGACTTTCAGCTCATATTTTTGCCCTCCCCACTGTGACACACACATCTTATTCTTTGCCAAGTAAAGAACAGTTTGCACTTAAGACGAAAATAAGTGAAATGGCAATGGCAGAATGCCAAAACTTGCTGTTTCTGCTTTTTGTGCAATAACAGTGCACAGTTGTGTTCTGGAGTCTGATGGGAACAATAGCACAGCTCTATGCAGGAGAAATGCATGTTGTTAAGTGATCAAAGAGGGGAAAGAAACTGATTTTGTAAACCTGGAACAAAAGTAAAGGGAATGCTTTTTAATATAAGGTCAAAGTAATTAAATTCTCAGAATAGCCTTTGTCATTTGCTGAAGTAATACAGTTATTCTCACAGATTCATCTTCAATGTCCTCTCAGCTTGCTCCTTCAAGGTTACTTATGAGCCATGAGGCATCTCTTTATTTAAAACATTTATGGAAAAGTGATTGTCATTAAGTCTTTTGCCCGCAGGTACTTTGAGCTGCACCTAGAACACCTTGGTAGCTTCACCCCTGAAATGCAGAAAGCTGTGGGGTTAGAAGCCCTGGTATTGTCTCCATTGACAAATGGGGACGTGCAGGAGTCCCCTTCATTCATTCTGGGGTCTTACCTTGGGAAAATGGAGAAGTAAAATCTAAATGACAAAATACTGTTGTTGCATTCCGAGTGCTGTGCAGAGCTGTTACAGGGATGTAGTGCAGTTGTATGCCATTAACTTAGTGTGGCGCATGGTGCAGAGGGCTAAGTGTGGTAGTATTACTGCTGCCTTCCTCATGAGAATTGAGCTCTCCTCTGAGGCTTAAGATGGGCAAAGGCCAGTCCTAAGGCAGGGACTGAATAAGACTTAGACTGTGAGGAATATTGCTAGAAATGGGTGCTGCACTTGCATTTTAATCCTCTAGCACGCATGTATATAGATATGCAGGCAGCCTTCATCTACTACTGCAGTGTGTGGAACTGAACTTGCCTGCAGATGATGTAAAACATCCATTCTTCCGTCCAAAAGTGTCAATTATTACTTCTGACTTGTACAGGAAAGAACAGATTATTTCCTTCTCTTTCCTGGAGAACTGGCACAAGCCTGTTAAGAAATTCAGTAGAATGATTTTGAGTTTGTCAGGGACTGGTCTCTACCATAAGCCTAAAGGCTGAACTGTACAGAGATGGGAACTATCCTCAGACCTCTCTGAATAACTGAGAGCTGGGTTCACAGAATAATTTAGACAAAGGGATGTGGGGAGATTGGTCCAACATTTGCTAGGAACAGTATTCCTAACATGTTAGTACAAGTTATTCAGGGGCATCCATTCTGCAGATGTGGGATGATTGCATCTTTGGTTCAGTTTATTTCTGCCAACGTTTTTGGTGATTCAAAAATTAAGTACAATAAACTTCAACTACAGGCTCATTTTCAAGGTTCAAAATTTTTTAAAACACTTGAAAATAATTGCTGATAAGCTTTTAACTGAAGATTGAAGTATTTAGGAAATAATACAGAAAATAAGTTGGTTTGAACTGAAGAAACTTCAGGTTCTGGTTTCTTCTGCAACCAAAACAATTCACTAGGATTAGCAAAAGGCTTTGACCAAACCATGTTAGCATTTTTCAGCAAAAGTTTAATCATTCAAAAGAAAAAAAAATTACTCCACTGTAATCCTCTTCAGTGTTTATCTTGAACTTTATGAGAATCTTGCTACACAAAGTAGCAGTAAATGAGTTGCTTTTATCTTATGTGACAAAACTAAACTACTATCTTAAAACCCCAGTGCAATGGTCTTCTACCAATCTACCTTTCAACAGCTTTCCATTCAAAAGGATATGGTCAGGGAAATTATTATTTGGGACCTCTAGTGATTCCATGTGTTGATTTACCTGAGTTTGACTTCTAGCTTATTTTTCTTTGAAGTAATACCTTTGATTTTTTTTTTTTTTAACTCTTAAGTGTGATCATATTCCTGTCACTTAGAACTTCAGACACTTTCATGAAATTTCTACTCTTGATGACAAAGAAGCAGCTGTCAAAACTCCAGAAATATGACTCTGGGAAATTTGGGTTTAATGAAGTTTTTTAGTTTCTGATATCCTACTGCTTTTTGACAGAATACCTCTGGCTTTGTACATTAAGAAGCTTTGGTGGTAATAGTGATAAAGAATGGTTTTATCCCCTTTGTAGAGATGAACGGGACTGAGTTTTCCTGGCATGCTCTAATTCTCCCAAGGGCATTACAGTAATCCTCACATTTGTCACTTGTCTGTACTATAGTAGCCTCCTTGGGGGGACCATGACTCCATTATGCAGAGTGGTTTTCATGCAGAGGTAATGAATAGCTAGCTATTCAGTTGGTGATCAGCATAAGTAGGAGACATAACAGGTGGCCCAGAGTTTGATATGAGTATGATGCTGATGGCAAAGAGCAGCATTTTCAGCCCACCTTCAGTGTAGCCAGTGGAAACTATTTTGATATCATGTAAAAAAAAAAAAAAAAAAAGTGGTCTTGAAAGATGTTTTCTGATCTAAATTTTGCTCAAGGGAGAAGTTTTCTGATTGCATTGGATTACAGGTGGTGTTAGTCTATAAAAGCAGGTACAAAGACCATGTTCAGTGCTGCCCTGAGCTCTCTGCTTTCCTTTAGTTAATGAGTACAGTGAATGTAACAGATACTAATTACCTGTACATTCTTGTTGATAATCCTGTAGTCTCTGTCTCCGGAGAGAATTCTGTAGATGTTCACTGATTGAACATAAGCTACATCTCTGCTGCACAGAGCCCTCTGATTATCTCACCTTGGAGTAACGTGTGGTCCCGGGTTTGTGAGCTGAGCTGGCAGGGATGACCAGCTGTGGGAGGTGCTTTGTCTGCTGCAGGCAGCATCACCGTGACAGGGTGGTGGTACTACTGAAGATCAGTTTAGTCTGGCCCCAGGATCTTTGAGGGCTGTAATGAGTTGAGAAAAATATATATGAAATATATATAAGCATGTGGGTGACTGCAGTTCATCTCCTTCTCCTTGCCCTGAAAGCAAACCTTGCTCAAACCACAGGTGAAGTAGATTCCTGACATTGGCTACCTTGTGCTTAGTGGCTTCATTGTTGGCTCCTGTAAAGAACTGCTGTACCTTGGAAAGGGCTTGCCGAGGGCAGGAGTGTATGGGAGGTCAGTGTCCTGCCATACACTGACCTCTGGGCTTGGTTGTCTTTGAGGTCAAGGAAAGGTTTTGCTCCCAGCAAAGGCTGTGTTTAGCCCCTGGCAGTGGGGGAGGCAGGTGGGGCACTCCCATGGATGGGAGGTGCCCAGGGCAGCAGCCAGCTTCAGCAGGACAGGAGTACCAATGACTAGATGATGAAGGCTAGGTTGTGCTGAGACATGCATGTGGGATACCGCCGCAGCCCCTGCACCTGCTTTGCTCTGCTCTATAGTGGTGGGGACAAGGGGTCCCCCAATGTATCCCAACTGTATGCCAGTTTATAACAACTTTTGTGTTAAAAATGAATTACTTGAGCACGTATGCCAAATTTCAGCCTGAAGCTCATTTTTACAGCCAAGTTGCAAATCTTGAAAGTAAGGATTTGTAACAAAAATACCAGCACAATCTCGAAGCGCAACAGTGCTAGTGGTAGTTGCTGCTGTGGTGTGGTTTGAAAAAATAATAGTGTGTGGAATAGCTTGTCTTAATTACTCTTAAACCTGTTAGTGTGTTATGCCTGGCAAACCCTGAGAAGCTCACTTTTCTGTGACAGAGGAATGGTGTTTAGTTTGGGGTTTACTTTTTTTATAAAACCCAAACAAAGAAAAGATTAGACACTATAATGATTTCATGGTTTAAAATCTCTGTGCTAGAAACAACCTAATTAAATTCCTGACATCATCAGTTTTGTTAGTAAATAGTAACCATGGATGCAGAAGAGTCTTGCATCTCATTACATTCAGCATAGGGTTTCAATACAAGAGCCATTAGCTGTGGTGTGGAAATGTAAAAACAAAGGGAAAGTATGGGACACATTTTTTTTCTCCCATTGATCCAGAACACAGTCATGGAAGAATATCTGTAATTAATTAGCAGGGCTTTAATGTAGGGCAGTAGGCCATAAGTTTTCTCTAGTGAATTTAGTAAATGGCAGCATAGCATATCGCACAAGATAGAGGAGACAGAATATATAAAAATTACTCAAACTCCAGGAAATAAGTAGTTGTACAGTGTAGTTAAAGTAAACACATATTTTACTCTGACTCATGATGGTATTTATATGTATGTCTGTCTCTCAGGAAAAATGCAATCCAGATGAATAAATCATTTACTACACCTGTCTTAATATGGTTTAAAAAAAAATCCCCAGATTTACTTGGGTAAGTGGTAATAGCATTGCATGTTTAAGCAAGGGTGAATTAGCATGCAGACAGCAAACATGGGCAGAAGGGAAACAGACTTTCTCATAAAGGAACTGATTAAAATTACTCAATGCCACTCTTTCTTTAACAGGAGATGTACTAGTTAGCACTTAATTTCAATACAAACAACAAACAAATGATGTTCAGTTACCAGGGTTTGACATAAAACTGGTGTCTTCAAAGGAAGTGAAGCTGATTCAATGCAATTAGAACAGATTTTGCTTTGGACTTGTGAATAAATTGGTACAATGTGTATGAAAGCCACTATACAGTATATTTGTCCACTCTGTAGGCTCCAGTTCTGCAGCCGAGAGGATTTATGCTCAGACTTGCAAGTACTGATTGTGGTTTCAAAGCCAGTAACAAGGTCCTCAATGAGCATATATGCAGGTGTCTGACAGATTTTAATTTTTAGTTTAATAAATGAGCTCATGTTATCATTAAAGGTGCATTACAGATTGATTTTTTTTTTAGCGAAGCTTCAAATATGTGACAGTCACATGAAAAAATAACAATACAAAAACTGTAAAAAAAAAAAAAACCCCCCGTTCAGATAAGTGACTTACTGTGCGTCATCAGTTTCAAAAGGGAGATTTGCTTTAAAAACAGTGGCACAGTGCTGATCATCTGTTTCTTGCCATTTTTCCTAATGGTTCTGACGGAACCGGGTTCTTTTAGAAACTCGGGTAAGGTTCAGCTGGAGTTGCAGGGGGACATACCTTCTTCCTTAGGAAAACATGAACGCTAGGCAACTTTCTGTTGTGACAACCTCCAGTGCCTTTTTTTTTTTTTTTTAAGGAAAATGGGATGATCTGGAGATTGTGGGACTTGGTAAAGAAATTCCTATAACTTTTAATGAATGTTGGATTAGAAGCTGTTCTCTGATTCCTTGCACACAACCCAGTCTTCAAATGACAGTGTTTAGGTTTCTCCTGTTGTGTGGGATTCCTTTACTGGTGGATGGAGTCAGAGTATACTTCATAAGCAAGGAAGTCTTGGAAATCTATGAAAGTATAACCTTTTTAATATGAAAAAGGGTTTCCAGAAACATCCTGTCATTGTTTAGAAATGTTTTAACTATCAGTGCTTGGAAGAACAAGACAAACAGGAAAAAAATTATTTGTAGCTTTGATAGTGAAATATGTTAGGGGATAAAGGGGCCTGTAGTGGAAGCTGCTATCAATCAGAGTGTAGCTAGCATATAACACTGCTCTGGAGACCTCTTAAATGTGGAACTTTGTGCAATAAATCCATTCCTGCAACATGTTTATTCCTTTGTTACATTTGTGGGAAGCAGAGATTTCATTGCATATTCTGTACAGTGATGCATAAAATCCATATTTATAATCTTGCTGTATATATTCCACATGTTTGATCAACAATATATTAATTTGTTATATGGATTTGTTCTTTGCAACCAGGCCTTCTTTTAATGAAAGATTTCAGAGTCCCTGGAGAAATTACGAAAATAAGTATTTGGTAACTTTTTTTCTGATTTGTGTTGTGTTTTATGTCATCTTGGTTCCCACAAAATGACTTATTAGATCTAATGGGGAAATTACATAGCTATACTGCTAACCTAAAGAACTGTTAAGCAAATTTATTGCTGAAGTTAATTGTCACTACTTGACAACTGTCTTTTTATTAGCAGAAATTCTGTCCTATTTCTAACACAAAAGTTGATTATATCAGAATTCCTTTCATCACCCAATTGGAATAACTCTTCTGAATGGAGGTGGCTTTTCTTATACATAATTTTCAGTTCATTACCTAGAGTTTTTTGTCATCTGGAGACAAGATCTGGCTTTTGAAAGGAAAGGTTTATTTTGTTGTAACTACAAAAAAAGTAAAAAGAAAAAATAGAAATCAGTGGTGTTCTCTAAATGGGAGATGCTCAAGAATTCATGCATAGTATTCAACTAGAGATTACTGATACTTATGTTTCTTTAAAAATGGAAAAAAAAATCTGTTTTCTTGTTAAACAACTAAATAGCATTTAAATACCTTCTTTAAAATGTGAAGTTTATAGTACCAAGAGCCTTGACTCTAGTCCAGTTCTGCTTCTGTTGATATAGACTTACTATTCAGCTGGTGGTGAAGTAAGTTGATAGCTGAGGCCAGATCAGTTACTGCATGTAGGAACTACCCTCCTAAAAAAAAAATCTGATTCAAATGATTAGGTTAATCAAGAAGTGTTAAGGGGTAAATGTACCCTTCTCCAGTTGCTGCCATAATTGGAAGAGGATTGTGGTCCTTAAAAGATCCAAGTTTTTTACAGCTTGAATTTTTCTGCATATGAAATACTTTGAACTGGCTTTGCCTTTTAATAGCAAGTTTTATGTTTCTGTTTGAACTTTTACCTCCCCCTGGAACCTTTCCCCAACTTGCTGAAATCTTACATTTCATGTGGAATTCCTACCCCTTTTCAGGTGGAATTCTAAATTGCTGACAGTGCCTTTTTCTGCAGGGTGCTTCCTAACAGAGAGAGGCTCCCTCTGACGAGGGCAATACCTGAAAACCAGAAGCAGCCCTTCTGTGCACATTTCTGACAGCTAATTGCAATTCCTCAGTTGCCTGGTCCTATCCAAGGAGACCTCCAAACCCTCTGTGCTCTACCAAAGCAGTTTTCTTGCAGTCAGTAATAAGGATGAGAGCCGGTTCTCTTGGCTCTGGCAGTTTCAATAAACTCCACTGTCCTTGTGCCAGGGGAAATGGGAATGCAGACTTATGATGATATAGCAAGGGACACAGGAGGGAGTCATTTGTATGATTTCTCTGCTGCAATCAACAGCTGTGGAAGTCCTGATTGCAAATTTCTGTATACTTTCATCTTTCTCTTGTTACAAAACAAGTACTGGGAGGAAAAAGTCCTTCCAGAAACAAAATAAAGCTAGGAAAAAATGATTCAGTGCAGGCAGCATGACAAAGAATACTGTTGTCCTGGGAAAAAGTGCTGCTTTCATGCCTGTTTTCTCATGGATGAACTTGAGGTATCAATAGAGTTGAATTCTCCTATTAAAAGAAATTCTTCTATTAAAAGAATTTAGAGTGGGTATGATTGCAGCTCACTGGATTTTTAGCCTGGGCATTAAAAAATACATTTAGATTTTTCAAGATTTCCTAGGAAGTGGCTTGGGAGCCTGAACTGATCAGATATCGGGGGACCTTAAATATGCCTAGAAAGAGCTTGTCTGCCATGAATGAGTTAGCAAGGTGGATTATCTCCCATTCCTGTTTTCAGCAAGATGTTTCCCTCGAGCACACTTTTGGGACAGTTTTCTGGGCTGCTCTGGTTCTTTATCTCCCCTATTTCCTATCACTGTTCTCCTTTCTTCAAGACCACTGGTGCTGAGGGGAAAAAAAAAAACCCAAACAAGAAAAAAAACCAGCAAGTGCCCTGCTGATGTAGTTCACCTATGAGGAACAGAAAGGAGGATCCCTTTTGGCCATGAGCTTGATGTGGTACTGAAGAGAGTGGGAAAACCAGAAAGTAAAGGAATTTGTCGAGTTCTCTTGCCAGTTATGGCACAGGTTTTCTGTAGAAGATTGTTGCATTAGGAAGAGAGTCTCTTTAACTCATATAGCAATCCCTGATGTGTTATTACTACCAGATGCTCTTAGATGCTGCCAAGATGGGCAGGTTTCCCTCCTATCACCTCTGTGTAAGTATCTGCTCTCAGTTCTTCTGAATGAATTTACTGAATGAAGAAAGGTCCACAGGAAAATTCCTGGTGGTGGAGTGCAGTGTAACTTGAAATAACCCTGCCCCTGGTAATAATAGGTCAAAGAAAATAGGAAAAAGACCCTTGGGTTCCTGTCTCCTGTAGTTCAGAGCTCATTCCTGTAAGGTAGATTGGATATTTTGGAGGTGGGGCTGTCTTTTGACTCTTGTGCTGTGTTATGAGAGGTCATAACAGGCTTGCCAAAAACATGTTTTGTTGTCATAGCTCACCTGTGGATTCCTGTGTGCATAGTGGTAGTGACTCAGATCAGCCAATTAGATAATGAATCACTGCCTTGCTAAAGCAGCCCATACCCATTGCATAGCCACCTCATGCTTTTGAGGAATCACATCAGCTTTTTTGCATTTGCATTCAGTTTCAAAGAGGGTTGGGAACTGGCCCAGAGAGAAATCTCAACTTGCTTAGGGTTTAAGTGTCAAAGGTGGATTATCCAAAATGTTGGCCCTGAGACAAAGACAACAGCAGTCATCTTTACTCAGGAGGAAATTAAATGTAATGGCCTGCATGAGTCATGCATTTTTAGCACATCAGCTTTCACTCTATTGCCAGAAAATGTACTAACTACATAGGATTGTGTCTGTCTTAAGTAAAGATGTATTTGAAAGCCCTGGCAATGAAAGAGCTAACATATTGGACTGTGGATGCTATTGTTCTCTCCAAGTACTTCACAATTTTTTACTACTTCTCATGTTTTTCTGCATTTCTCTCTTTTTTAGATGTTAGTAAGAAAGGGCCTCTGAACATCAGAAAATAGATTTGTTTGCTGCATTTCTTTCTCTTTTAGATGTTAGTAAGAAAGGGCCTCTGAACATCAGAAAATAGATGCTCAGCACTATCTTGAATAGTGTCAAAATGAGCCAGCTGTCCATTTTCAATGGCTTGGCTCTGCTTTCCCCATCTCACTCACCTTTAAAAGGGTGTTCCTTCTGTGCTTATCCTGATCTGAATGCTGCTATGTACAAAATGTCTGGCTACTTACAACTCACTGGAACGTTTTTCCCTCTTTTGGTGACAAGCCATTTTCTGTGTAGCTTCTGTATCACATATTCATGAGTCCTGTCAATCTGTCCCTTCAGAGTCACAGATAGCTAAGATCTCATTCTGTGATAACCATTTCCAGATAAAATATTCTGAGTACTTATGTGAGTTGATGAGTACATAGTGGATAATTGAGAAAGGAGAGAACTGATTGTATGAAAGAGCTTGGAGAATTCTCTTAGCAAAATAAAAAGAGGAAAAACTCATTTTGGGTACTGAAACATTCCTAGTTAACTTTTCCTTTTAACTAGGATCTTTTTTGACATGTTATCGTTGTCATTTTAAATCCAAGCTGCCCTCCCATATTAGATGATACCGAGGAAATTACAAAAGATCAATTTCACACTGTAAACATGACCTTTTTTTAAACACTCTATGCAGAGTCATAGCTGGATGATCAGGTTGTTTCAAAGAATATTGCAAAAACAAGTGATCATGCTGAATCATTGTAAATAATTCCAATATTAAAGGTTCTGCACACAAAAAAGGCATGCTTCAAAAAAAGATCGTACACCAGAAGGAGTACTGGGGAAGATATTCAAAGGCCCATTAGTCAACTAAGGCAACTCTCCTGTTTATTTCCACTTTGTGCCTTTGAAAATATCCCCAAGGTGCAGTTTTTTCTTTCCAAAGCAGACCTGTATTAGGTTAATTATTACCTTGCAAGTTAAAGTGGACATTGATGCAAATCAGCTGTCTGTGAATACTCTTTAACATGATGTACTTTGACTAGAATAGCTAGGTTTTTCTCCATGCATCACATACTTACCTAAAAACAATACATGAGGAATAAGTTTAAGCTCGGAATATTCTTTGCTGGCACAAACAGTGTATAAAGCCTGATTAATAGCGGTTCTATAGTCTTATGCTTCTTGCATCTAGTGCAGATACCAGTGTGTAAAATCTGGCAGAGGAGGGACATTGGATGGGTTTGTAATGGTCTCTGAAGGGTCTTCAGCTCCATAAGCCGGTTAATGGATTGCACACAGCCATATGCAGCATTTCCACTTCTTGCGGCTATAATGGAATAATAGTTTTCATTTAATAACCAACCCAAGTATAATTTAATACGAAGACATATTATGTTCCATTTTAGTGAATGAAGCATGCTACAGCTTAAGTGACATCAGAGCTAAAAAAAAAAATAATAAAAATCTCACTCTTTTTTTTTTTCACAAAGAATCTTGCCACATATCAAGATCTTCAAGTGCAAATTCTGTTTGTGAGTATATCCTAGGTCCTAGTATCTAGTTTACTGATGACTTTTAGGGCTTTGTTTTGGATTGATGATCTATTTCTTAAACTCATAATTTAAAGGGCTAATTTCTTGCATGCTGGCTTCACCAGCAGTGCCACTGCAGTCAGTGAGGAAAGCTGTGGCTAATAGATTGCTTGGTAGAAGCATGTAAACCCCATCAAAAAACCACCAGCACTCCCAGCTACAGTATGAGGTCCAGTGAGCTGGAACTGCTGCAGGGGAGGCCAAAGGTTCCTGTAGATTTTTTTTTTTTCCCCCCGAGGGTCAGTCTGAAAACAGAGCAGAAATAGGGTGTCATCCTTGTGAGTTACACCATGGCATGAGCCCTTGTCTCTGGTCAGAGATGACATGTACAGGAGCATCAGGCCACAGCAGACATGTCCCAAAGCTCACTGGGGTCACGAGAGCTTTGCACTGTTTTTGAGGAGTCCTGGATCAGGCACGCAGTTGCCACTAGCTAGACAAATCCTGATTCATTCAACTGTCCAGCCATTTGAAGAACTTGAGGAGGGCAGGTGTCAATCTTGGTGCCCACATTTGTTCCAGATTTACTGTGCAGGGCAGAAAATGACATAACCAGCTCTGGACTTCTTTCTGAAGAAAGAAAATGAGCTGTGTATAATAGGTAGTGCTATCACTGCTGATTAATCTGTACTTCAAAGCCAAACAAAGCTTGCCTGTTACCTTGTAAAATATGGGTGGGATCTATCCTCAGTTTTGTCACTAAAAATTGCCTGTAAGAAATCCCAGCAGTCAGTGAGAATAGATGGCTAAGAATCCAGCTATGGCTCTACGGACCTGGAGTCCTCCAGGGACCATCACAAATCTCATGATGTCTCCCAAGTGCTTGATTTGTGCAGATGATGCTGTGATTTAGCAGAAAGATGCATATAAACTCAGGTTGCCAGCAGCCTCTGTTGGCGTCATAGATGCAGAGGCTCAAGAGAGTACATTATTCCAGCAAATGTCAGCATTAATTTATACTTGCTCAGGGCTCATCTGCTTTTTCCTGCAGTCTCTTGGAGAAGGGAGATTACTGTCACGGGCATGAAAAATTCAGTATCTAGCAGATGAAGCCAGGACCTGCTCTGCATTCTGGAGAGCAGTGTGCACTGTGGGAGGAGGGGTGGCAGCAGACTGACCTCCAAGCAGAGGTGTTTTGTCATTGCTTGTTACATCCTCTGTTAATGGAAGCACCGTGAAGCTTGTGTCACTAAGAAGCTGCAGAGATGCCTCCCCAGTGAGTTGCAATTTAAACTGCTGATCCACTGGCAAGAACCACTAATATAGACCTGTTGCAACAGGGAAAAAAAATTACTGAAATCAGTGACTTTTTGATAAGAGTTGGTCCCACAGTAGGACTGGAGGTAGAGGGGTCAAATTCCCCTGTGTCACCTATGTGAAGAATTGCAGCAATTGCTGTGGTACTCATGAACAAAAGCAACAGGGAAAAGTTTGCACTGACACACAGACTTAACTGAGCTATCGCATTCAAGTTCTCTCACTTTTTGAAAAACACTTTTCAGCTCCAGGCTTTCTTTTTGCATTAGATCTACAAGTCACTTCATGGTGTAGGACAAAACAGCAAAAGATGACTTTCAATATTTAACCAAAAGAAATCAGTTCTTAAATGTACCACTGCATTTTTAAACAAGTATATCTAATGTATATTAAAACATAGCCTGGTGTGCCTCCTTTTTATTTTTCTAATTCTGTACCACACTGGCTCAGTTTGCAAAGGTGTTGATCATTTGTCCTAACAAAGATCCTGCAGGCCAAGTTATGCAAGAGACCTGCCCATTTCCATCTCTTGCTCTGAGGGACACATCTATAAGTCTACTCGGAGTGAATGCATTGGGCAGTTGCTGAACCAGAGGGAAACTGAGGACAGTGGACTCATCCCAGCATCACAGAACCAGGAAGCTTTTCACAGTTTTCTTGAAGTGCAGATTTCTTGCCTGGAATTCTCCTGTTGGAAGTGTTTGTCATAGGCTCTTCAGCGCTGAGGTCTTTAGCAAGGGTGTTTGTCTAAAACTGACAACGCTGCCAATTAGAAAAAGCTCTTTTCAACATGTATTTTTTTACAAATAGCATATTTTAAACAAATGTGTTTCAAACTGCATAGGCAAACTTCCCAGGCATATTTCAGCAGTGAGTTGTGCCTGTTCTGCTATTGCTGTTCCAGCCTCCAGGCTATCAAGCTGCTGTTGCCCTTCATTATGAAGTATACTAGGAGTAGAGTATGGATCTAACATCTGGAAGTTGGACTTAGTGAAACGTGGTACTTTTTTCATGTCTGTCAGTTTGTTCTTCTCTCCGCTGCAGACTTCACTGTAAATGGTGGTCTGTCTCCGTGCCAGAATTTAACACAATCCTCCCCTACAGCAGTTCATACACCCAGTGGGTGTCTCTATGCAAGTCTTGGATGACTTGTGCTGAGCAGCTTTGCAGAGGCTCTTACCTGAAAATGTAAGGTAAGCTGATGGCTGTCCACAGAGCAAGTTGCCTGTTTCATCTGACTACAACCTGCTCTGTGGAGCTGAGCTTGAATAGGATTGTTGATGCTTGGGATGGTTTTGGGCAGGGTTTGACTTCAGGGAACAAGGCAAGTTTGTGTGTGTTAAGTTGGAAGGCATGTTCTTAGGCTAGAAAATATAATTATACAGCAGCTGGTCCCCTGTAATATGTTTTCTATAGCAAGGAAAGTTACCTTCAGGACCTACTCAGACTCCTTACTGGTGGTTGGTGCTTATGATGCTGTGTGTGCTGACTGGAGCATGCTTTTGATCAGGGCAGGTGCTGCATGCTGGCTGCTTGGTAAAACTTCACACAGGTGTATTGTTGGGTCCATAAGCTAATGTGAGCAGGTGATGTGAACCTGCTGTGCCATATGTGAGCATGGTGGCAATCAGCCTGCTTTTGTCATAGTTGCAGGAAGGGTCATGCTTTTTCACTAGACTCAACCTGTGTTATGCTGGAAATCCAGAGTGCTCTCCTCTTCCCTTCCCTGTCCTCCTTCCAGACATAATCCCCATCTGCAGCTGCAGCCCTCCAGCCTCTCTTGCTGCACGACAGATGCAGAAACTTGTGCCTGGGTTTGTTTGCCTTTCTTTAATCCTGGGTTTGCATCCTTCGTACCCTCCCCAAGAAGGGAGGAGGTACTACCATTTTATGTGATCCAGCATGTGGAGACTTGCACTCTGCTGGACACACAGAAAGTTGAAAAGGGCTGCAAATATGCTAGTCATGTGTGAGTAGCAGCAATATGTTTTCTGGTTCTATGTTTGTTCTCATTAAAGAGATTTACTTTACTTCATGCCCATACAGTACAGATAACAAATGCTGTTGTACCAGCTAAGGAGTACCGTGGTTCTGAGCTATAAAGTTTTGTAACAAAGCTGAACGCGTAAACAAGTATTCTGAGGACAAAGTAGTGGCTAGTGGGAACAGTAGTGTGAGATGTCAGAGGAGTTCATTTATTCTGATAAACTAGTTTATATTCTAGGATACTTTTTCTCATGTTGATAAAGTGTCAATCTTAGCTATGAACTTTGCTATTTATGACCTTTCATGTAAAGTTGCAAGGCAGAAAGGAAAGATAAACAACTTGAACAATACAATTAAGGCAAACCCAGAATTCAGTCAGACACACCAGTGTTAAGTAAATCATCCCATGGAAACAGCTATTTGAAAATGCAGCGGCAACACTTACAGTACAGTAGGCAATTAATTTTAATTAACTTCAAATTCTGACATAGTTAAAAATCATCTTTTCTGAGTACCCAGCTAGGCAAATGAAAGTTGGGCCATTTTGTCCTGCTAGAAAAAGCTATTACAAGTATTATAATGATGCTATTCACACTTCTATAATAAGTATTATGTTATCGTCTTATTTTTTATGAAATAGTAATTTTTGAAGATGAAGTTGTTCTGTACCATAAGCCCTTGAATAAGAGCATTATTTTCCAAGAAAAACAGATTGAATTTTTGGAAGATGGTTTGAATTCATTAACAATTTCATTTAACAAAGTCCAACATGTTATGACTTTTATCTGTCAGGGAGAAAACAGCCAGGAGTTTTTGTAAGGTTATCAGAAGTTACAGGCAGCTTTTGATGCTTTTTTTTTTTTTTTTTTTAAGGTTAAATCTGGCACTTTAAATGTGATGTGGTGGTCCATCTCGCTATGGAAGCCCTAAGCACAAATTTTGCGGGAGGTGAGGGGGTGGCTGCTTTGCATTACAACTGCTCCATGCAATGGAGCATGTATGCCCTGTTACAACCTGCAGCAGAGTCCACATATCCCTCTGTCCTGTGTGTCTAGCCTGTTGGATCATTCTGGAGAGAAAAAAATGACTTTCTATAAATGTTCTCTTAACATATTTTTATGAAATTCAGTGTTTTAAGAGAATGTGGTACTCAGAAGCACTCTACCAAGAACTGAATGGCAGTGACAGTCATCCTTACCATGTCAGTAGGTCCCAGCTAATAAGGCGCCTGTCTGGTTGCCCCCTCTGGGCCGGCCTGCACCTTGTGGGAAAGGCAAGGAGCAGAGAATCTCAACCTACTGCTGATCCTACTAAGGCTAAGACCACCACACAGCTTAGGACAGCAGCCCTCTTAGACAGTCACTGCAGGTTTGTTGCTGTGTGCTGTGTTATTTTCAGACCTGAACTGTTCCCATAGAGATGGACAGAATGTCCCTGTACTATAATCCTTAGTGCTGTGCGTTTGATGCTGGTGTTCGTGGAACCAGCTGTGAATTCTTGGTGCTCACTGTGACATTACTCATGTTGTTGGGAGGAAGAACTTCTGAAAGGTGCACAATGAGTTACTGACAACTTTAATATGAAACCTATTTCCATTATTAGTCTCTTGAAGTATGTAAAACTAGAGCTAGATACTTCAACTTATATTATGCAACCCTTACTTGTTGAGTAATCTACTTGATCTCCCTTGAGCTGTGTGTGACAGCTTCTCACATAAGTAAGTTCAGAACCTTCTTGCTTGTCCCAGTTAAATTAATTTGTATGCTGAGCCATGCACATAAGGGCAGAGTTATATTCATCTTCTCAGCTGCTCAGTGACCAGGATGCTTTCAGAAGAAGAATTCAAACAGAACAAGCTGGTATTACTGAGACGGGAAAACTGTTTATTACCGTGCGGTCACCTTCACATCGTGTTCCTCATGCATTGTGTCAGTTGTCAGCCCTGGGAGATGCTGGATTTCTGAGGAAGAAAAGTCTGTGTGTGTTTTCCTCCCTTAGATATCCAGTGAGATTTTAAGATGCCTATTTCTTGGGGCAATCTTTCTATGACAAAAACAAGCTGCTCTTCTGGGGATTAGACTGATTTTCTCAGCTGATGTCAGAGAAAATATATAGCAGTCTCTGGTGGCCAGGGTGTGATTTGAAATCGTGATCTAGAGAGGGGGGAAGTCTGATATGTTGCATGTGGTGTAATCTCTAAATAAGCATAGTAGGTCTGATCTCTGCCAGAGGAGACAAGTCAATGGGTTAAAGGATTTTTGGTCTGAACCAAAATAATTGCTCTCACGCTGTTAAAAGGAAATACTAGAAAATGATGAAAAAGTGGAATTCTCTTCAGCATTGTCTAGAGGATGTTTCCTCTTAAGTCATGGCTGTCCTGACTTGCTGGGTTGTTGTACCAATTGTATTTCTTTCATAGATCTTTTGTTGGTTTGTGGTCTAATAAATTTTTAAAAAACGAGTGTTATGGTATAGTTAACAGCTGTGCCTTTCAGGCATGATTTTTTTTCTTTCTCCTGGGAAGAAAAAAGTACAACAGGCACTTTTAAACTGTGCATTTGAATGGGGCTGGTAAAGTGAAAAATACCCATGAAATAATGAGGCAGCACAGGAATACTGCATTCTGACCATCAAAAAGGCTTGCACACATTTTTTCCATGTGGAGTACATACAGCACAGGAAACAATTCATGGTATGGCAGCATGCTTATTGTCCTTGTGCTCAGTACTTTGAAAGAAGAGAAGGAACTGGGATCNAAAAAAAAAAAAAAAAAAAGAGAATGATAGGCTTATGCTGGTAATTTTTCTATTATTTTCATAGTGTTCATCACTTTAACAGGATGAGAAAATTTTGAGTAAAATTACCAGAAATAATTTCCTAGCAGTGCTTTTTAGTCTTGGCATAGTTATGAATATTTCATGCATGGCTTTTTTACTATTAAAATCTATATTTAAAATTCCATACTCAGCTTTAAATTTTGCTCTGACTTGAAATTTAGTAGTCTTCAGAAAATAGATTTAACTTTCTTAAAAGAATAAAAACCTGAAAATTATAAAAACCTGAGAGAAGAAACTTGTCTTAATTACAGGTTCTTCTGGACAGAGGATTTTGCATTTCTTTTGAGGCTGATAAAGTTGTTTTTTAAATTAAAATCAGCATGTGGATTGGGCTCATTCCAGTGACTGTTTAAGTTATGGTCCCTTAATTTTACTTCTGAGTAGTCAGCTGAGTTTCTCAGGTGCTTCAGTGAAACAGGTGCCTTGGAAAATTTGACCTCTGAAGATAAAATAAGGCTTTAAAGACTAGATTACTAGCTTTCCTGGAATGGCTGAGGTACATACAGTAAGGCTTCACTCTGGCAGCTGAATTGGCAAGAGCAGACCTTGTGCTCATTAAGTCCCATTCGTGGAAAGACCAGTGTTGGAGATAAGCTCATCTTAAACATAAGGGAATTAGTCCAGCTTCCATTTAAATTGCTGGCAGAGCTCCAGCTACATTCAACAAGAGAAGGGCTGAGGCAACAGGCATACAAAACCCTGTTTCTCGGCCTGATCCCGGCTTTTCTTATACATCCAAAGCTCATGCTGAGTATTGTGGTCACTTTTGCAGGATTAAGACTGAGTGAATTGTTTGGGCAGATTTATATTGCTATTCATTGGAAGAAGTACTGATACAGTTTTCAGTGATTATGGTTAATAAATATTCATTTGTTAAAAAACAAGACACCTGTTGACAAGGTAAACTGTGATTGTTCCAAGCAAATTGCTGAAGTGTGATAGAATGTCATGTAGAATAATTGGTTAAATGGCTCTTCTGTTATCTGTAGCCCTCTTCCAGCAAAGCACTTAGGCATGTGTTTGCCATTAAGCACCTGACTATGTCCACTAAACTCAGCCTGCCCTGCTGTATGTGGAGCACATGTTTTGGAGAAATAGGGCCTCAATTACTTGTGGTCCACTGTATTATGCCTATGGTGTGTGTTCCCAGTCCTCCAGGAAGTCAGTGGTGCCCAAACATGACACCAGGTCTGATCATTTTGTAGGGGGAAACACCTAGAGGTGCCTATCACTTTGCTACTTAAACCCACAAAGTGTAATCTTGCATGCTCATTGGTGCCATAAGGTTATAATTACTCACCAGTGTAGTGTCAGAAAAGAGGTGTGATAGTTAAGTGTCAGCTCAGAGGTGCAGGGCTGTCAGGGAGGCCAGCATTTAGCTGTGGGCTGTGTTGAGAGCGTGTGCATCCACATCACCTGTGAATGCTGAAGGTGATAATGACCATCTTATTGTTATGGGTGATTCTGAGCAGCAAGTTGTTCTAGAACATTTCTTTTAACTAAAAAGGCATATTTGAATGTATTCAGACATGTCAGTGATCAAGAAATGTGCATTTCCTAAATTAGCCTCAAACTTTTCATTTTCCCTTTCTCCTATGTGTGACATTTTTTAAAAAAGGAAAAAACATAATTGGTGACAAAAACCTACACCTGAACAGTGTGTGTGGGGTCTACATATTTTTTGCAGCAGGGAAAAGAATTCAGACTTCAGCCTGAAAAACATAACAGTCCATCTTTAATGCTTCTCAATATAGCTATTACAAAACCATAAGAAACATAAATGTTTCCTTATGTATTGAAGTAACCAGTGTTACATATGTGGACATGCCAGTTCACTGACATTGAGTTTTCTGTTCTATTTGTGTACATATATAATTCAGGTTCCTTAGCAGGATTTTGAGGAGAGGGAGGGAACTGAAGATGATAACATAATGGACTGTTCTCTACTAACAATATGAGGACTGAATAAAAAACCCCCCAAAAAACCAATTGAAGAAAAGAACCCAAATAAGCAACATGACTTAATATAGCCAGAAAAAGACAGGTGAGGAAAAGAACACCCATCATATAAAGATAAGACACTAAAATCATGTTAGAAAAGGATTAGGCATTTGGGATTTGAACTTGCCACCCACTGAAAACAATGGCAAAAATCCCACTGAATTAAATGCGAGCCCTTGCACAGGACTGATTAGATGCTATTCATAGAATAATGTATATGCCAAATAATGCTGTTATTTGTCAAGTAAATTATTCATCAGCTTCATCATCCCGCCATTTCTTTTCTGGCAGAATTCCCATTGAAGTCAATGGGGAGTATTGTTTGAATAAAGTCTGTTAGGATTGGCCCCGAGGTTAAAATGCAACTGGGGCAACTTGTTCCTCTTCCTTAGGTTCATAAAACCACATGCTGGATGATAGGTAGGCAGCCAGTGTGCTGTGCCTTATGATGCTGATTATTCACTCACATGTCTCTTCAATCTACCTGTTGCCACCTTGATTTGGGGTCTGATCCTGTTAATGTGTGCATGTGTATGTAACTTAAACCTTGCTGGCAGTATAACCCATATCAAGCTGAAAATGAAGTTTATCTGTATCAGTGTCCATGGGCTCTGGACTTCCTGGGGGTTGGCCCTTTGGATGTGTTGTCTTGTTCCCTGCTGTCCTGGGCTCTCGTGGTGACCTTGGGAGCTGCAGGATGAGCAAAGGACTGCAGCTCTGACCTGGGTGAGCAGAAGGCTTCTAAAGTGACTTTTTCTCTGCTTTTGAATGTAGAAGCCTGATTATATGGCTGGTTTTTTCTTCCAGTTTTTTTTTTTACTTCACAGGTTAAATGTTCTGAATCGAATTGGGTTGTTTTTTCCAAAAAAGAGAGAATTAATCTTTTGCTGTCTTGATAGGAACAAAGTTAATATAAGCAAATTGCTTAAAAGATTTGCACTTCTAGCTGTTAAAATACAACTTGGGCAACTACAGCACTGAGCTCAGCTTCTCATTACTACCTATGGGAATGTATAATGGTTAAATTAGCTGCAGGTGGGCTCCCCTGTTGCTCCAGGAGCACATTAGAAGCATCTCAAGGGTTGCAAGTAACATTAAAGAAATCAGACATAATGGCCTCAAACAATAGTAATTCTTGTAGCTCTAACGTGCTCCATATGCCTGAAAGGTACAGTGCAAATGGGGCTGTTTGTGGGAGACTTTTTGGGTTTGGATTCTCTGGAAATTGAGTGGTTTTGTGAAATGGAAAATATTTGTGGATGCTGAGCATAGTTCTATGCTTAAATGTGTGGTAAAGCAGTTCATACTGAAGCATGCTTAGGGCGGTGAAAAGATTACAGAAGATCTCTCTGATGGTGACACCGGCTGCTCTCAAGGTGGTCTCAGCCCCAGGAGGGGTCTAGTCCCCCAAAACAATATAGGATGTAACTGCTGCTGGCTTTTGTACAAATCAAGGATTTGTATATGCAGCTGGTACACAAGGATGTGTTTCCCCGTGCAAAGATTTGTCTAGTCTCTGCAGCAACTTTTGGCTGGAGTTAGCACTTATCTCGTGAAGACTCTTCCATGGCCTCCATGTCATCTGCTAGGAATTTCAGAATCAAAGCAAACAGTGCATGATGTGCCAGCTTGCTGTGCTTAGAGTTTTTATATCTACTGCTCCGTTTGCACTCCATACATGTTATTGTTGACGACTACCTGCCGCGAGAGTGTGTCTGAGAGAGCGCATCTCCCTTGGTACATATCTCCCTTCTCCTGAGCCTCTTCGGTGACTTGAATTGACCTAGATCTATCCGCTGCCTCGGTCTTCGTGGCCTGCAGCGACCCTACAGCTGCCCTGTAAAAACTTCTGTGTTCAACTCCCCGGGAGGCTGCGTAGCAGTACATTGGCAGTCCCCACTGCCACCTTTTGCTGCCTCGCGTGGGTTGGGAGCCCGCGGTGGGGCTGGAGGGGGCCACGCCTCGCCCCTGGTCCCCAGCACCCCCTCCTCCATCAGCGCTGCTCAAGGTTGAAGCCGCCGGGGCGGGCGCAGGGTCAGTGCGGCTGCAGCTCAGGCGCCCCTCAGGGCTCCTTCCCTCTCCCCCCCA
>VYZV01015410.1:15838-26876 GCA_013401275.1 Pandion haliaetus | reverse complement strand
GGCGGCGGCGTCCCGGGGTCCTCCCTCGGCTCCGGTGCCGCCGTCGGGGGCTGCGCGCCTGCTTGCGAAAAGCTGGTGCACCGCGGCTCCCTTCATCCAGCGCCGGCTTTCCTGCCGGGTACAGGTAGCGGGAACAAAGCGGATTTGGCACGCTTCTCGCTAAAATGATTTTAAAGGACTTCCTAGGAAAAGAGACCAGAATGACTTCTTGTCTTTACGTGGTGCGTGTGTTGCTTATTGATCGCCACAGTAGGCACCAGGCCTTTTTTCCCCCCCGCGTTTGAGACCGGTGCGATCCCTTTGCCAAGTACCTAAAGCAGAGGCTTCCTCCTGTAAAGGGTCCCCTTCTTAGTAGGCAAGTTAGTAACCGAGTCGTTAAGGGACGCTTGTTTTGCTGAGCAGATGTAGGGATTCTCAGGCAGGCAGGCTGGTCAATACACTATAACTGCTGAATTAGGAAGAGTTATCTTGCAGATGAATTAAGGAACGTTTCCATAAGGAAAGGCAGAGGTAACGCTTTGGAGGGATACGGTCAACAGAACTTAGCTTTTGCTTAGTTAAGCAATACATCTGCAGGACTTAATACTTGTGAAAGTTGATGAGCAGGGTGGCGTTCGCTTTTGCCTGTTCATACAGTTCCTGAACAGTGTGTGACAGCAATGAAATGGAAAAGTAACACACGTATAATAAGAAAAGGTTGGGGGTTTTTTGCATATTCCACAATTACCCTGTAGAATTCCATTGTAAGGGGATAAAGTACATTATAATGTGAAGAAAAATTATTAAATTCTTATGAATGACTGTATATCTATCTACATAATGAAGTCACATCCCTGGCACGTGTTTTAGGAAAACATTTACAGGAACCAGAATAAAAAAGCAAAGACCATCAACCTCATAAAACAATCTCTAGCTGCCTCATGCTAGCACAATTGCCTGTAGGTGTATGGTGGTATAAATGTCAATTTGCGTTGTTGCTTTGTTATTTTTTTCTTTTTTTTTTTTTTTTTTTTTTTTTTTTTTTTTTAAAGCAGTTCAATTCAAAGCCTGCTGAGTTTGATGGAAAGACATCTTAAATGAGTTTTGGATATGTTTTCTGGCATGGGTTTCTGTCCTGGGGACTAAATTTGATAGGCCATTGGGCTGATCTCTTACAGCAACTCTTACGGCTGTAAGTGATTGTACAGTGCTGGTGATCTTTACCTTCGCTTTGCATAAAGTAGTTGAGATGACACGTGGCTGTAAAGTTGTCAGTGAGCAAGGAATAATTCCTCATTTTGTGGCAAGAAGAGATTTGCAGGAATGGCATTTGGAAGCTTGAACTATGGTACTGTTCTTGTGCTGATCAAGGCATCAGCTCATACTTGTCTGAGAATAAATATGAAAGCTAGTAAAAAAAGAGGTAAACCAAGGCTTTTTATCCATTTTGATGCACACTTAACTCTCTTGAGCTCTTTCTGGAAGAAGTTCCTCAAACTTTAAATTGATTGTTTTACATTTTCTATAAAGCTCTAGTACTGCAGATGAAACCTGGGGAAAAATGTGCGCTTCCAGAAGGAAGGTGTAGATGTTGTGATGCTTCATAGGGGTTTCCTTGTGTTCTGGTGTTGTATTGAACTTTCCTATTGAATAATGAGCTCTCAGAAAAGAAATAGCATGACAGACAGTGAGGGAGGGTAATATGCATTTAAATTTTAGCTCATAAAGGTTTCTTTTGAAGAGGATGATTGGAGCAGCGGAGAGCTGAGGAAAAGTATTGATCTTCCCTGTTTAAGTATACTCAGCTCCACCAAAGCTTGTGTGTTTTAATGATATCTTGCCAGGCAGTAATACCTCCAGTCTTGTGTCTTCTTTTAATTAAGTACTGAAGTGTTTTCCAGTGTTTTCATCCAGCAGCTATTATCAGTGAATAATCTTAATACATTCCCCCCCCCCCATTTTTTTTCTTTCTAGGACATTGAGGCTCATTTTATTATGCATTTTAACAACACACAAATGTTGAAGCATGTCCTCTGGAGACTTCAGACAGTTATCAGTTAAAGTAGAAGAGGAGCAGAGTGGTGGGCAGCTGGGGGTGACACTGGAGAGCAGTGTGCTCAGCTGAATCTAGCGCTGAACAAAGCCTGTGGAGAGCTTCCTGCTAACTTCTGCTCATGTGGGCCAGACCTACATATGCACCGGGGTGCTCCTCAGTTGCCTGCATGTTGATTTTGGCTTGTTTTCTCTAAAAAATGGAACTTTTGCAGTCCTATTGTCTGTTTGCTAGATATCTTCAATCACAAAAGTGTTGAAAGTCCTTGGCTAATCTCAAGCCAGTATTTATAGGTTAATACACCAAATCTGACAGAGGTTAAAGTCTTAAGGATTATTAAAGTTCTTATAACCTTCAGGAAATTCAGCAGCTCAGTTGAGGAGAGGGGCCCAACCAACCCAGTGCTGGGAGAGAGATCAGCAGGCAGAATCTCAGGTGCGTATTTTCTGTTTCGTCTTATGAGTGGTGCCCATTTCACCTGTAATAAAATGAACTCTAAATACTTGGGGGAGTTTGTAGCCTACACCCTGCTGTGGTATTAGTTGTGGTTGCAGTGTTGAAGTTGCACAGTGATGGGTCCCGGATACGAGCTTCATGGGGACTGGAAACTGCCTCCTCATGTCACACATGGTCTGAAGACAGGTTGCTGTGATTGCGAGGTGGGTAGGAGATGAGCATCACCATGACCTACAGTAAGAAGGAGAGTGGCTTTGGGCAGGACGTGCCAGCCTCTTGTATGAAATGTAGTGGCAAGGGAAGGAGGAAGACTCCTGGGGAAAAAATGCTTTTGTTTTTAAGGCGTGATGTGAATCTGGCAGCAACCTTTCTGAAAATCATCACCAGCTGAAGTGAGCTCTTAGAGACGCCAGGAGCCTCCTTTTAAATTTCTCTTCCATAGTTTCTCCCAAAAGACATGAGATACTTTCCACTGTGAAATCTAGTCCATTAATGAGTGTGGGACTAAGGAAGAAGAGTGTTTTGACATGGGATGGATAAGAGGCCCAAAGAATAAGTATTTTTGAGCAGCGAATCTCCTTGGTCTGTCTGTAAGATTTTCTTTTCCGCTAGCAGACTCCGTGCTGCTATCTGGTAGCCTGCCTTTCTGGAACAAACTGAATGTTTCAAGGGTAATTTGCTGCAAATAGCAAACAGATTGGTCAGGTAAAGGTACTGCTGCCTTGGCTGTGATTCAGAGGAGGGTTTTTCTGTGTCTTCCCCCGGACTGGAAAATGAGGTAATACGTTCCTGGTCTTGTACTTTGATTATCACAGGCTGAGCTGGGATGTTTTTGTAGGAGCTCCTTAGTTAACATTTTGATGAGAGAGAATTATATGCAGTCTCCAAGGGTGAAGGGCTGTGTTAATCCTGCCAGGGGACTAAGCCTTTGGTTCCAGGGAGTCTAGATATCTCAAATCTGATGCGTACTGCTATGTATGGCATTTCTCCCAGACATGGGGCTGCTGTTAGCGATACCCTGTGAGCCCTGGGTTATATTACAGTGTAACTGCACACTGGCATGGACTGTGTTTTAAAGTTCTGTTTATTCATAGTCTTTTCTGTGGCATGGAGCACGGTGATTGCTGGCTGTCACTGCTTTCCAAATTCACAGTAGGAGAATTGAATGAATCCAACTGGAGTCTGTGACTTGTCCACATTCAGGCAATGAACTGTAGCAGAACCAGAATAAATGTAGCCATCTTGATTCCTTTGGTAATCATGTAACCATGAGAACATCTTCTCCATTTACATAGGCTCAGTTCTATCTCTTTTGCTTATTGAATAGTGTATATTCATGCAAAAAAAAAAGTCTGCAAACATACGATAAGTAGAGATAGAAGAATTGGGCTGATTTCTGGTAAGCAAGGAAAATATTTCTCATTTGTGAAAGAGTTCTAGGAACTCTTTACCTTCTAAATAATCATCTTGTTGAGGACTACCAAAAGGATGATTTTCTTCTTTTGCTGCTCTGCTGCTTTACAAAGAGCGTAGAAGCTGTCCAGATTGTGCTCAGGGACTCACTTCTGAAGGGCAGATTTTGTCCTATTAAAAGCTTTTTTTTATTGTCTGCTGTCATCCTGCACCTTAAATCAGCAGGAGTGTTCATTACCATGTGTATGTACTGAATATCCCATAGCAGAGCTGGACGTGCATTAACAATTTATACATTAAAACTATTTTACTTTCTGAATAGTGACAGGGAAGTCCTAGATTCCTACCAGAAGCTCCTTGCTGCACGTGGTACATGCATTAGACTGGATCTCATCCCATTTCAACCTGTGGCAAAGCTTCCATTGTGTTGAGAAAGGAGAATGAGCTAGATCTCTTTTTGAATATATCCAACAATATCTATTAAACTAGCCATTTTATTATGAAATGCGTCATGCCACACTTTATTTTCCTGTTTTTCTCTTTTATTGCCACTCAGCTCTTTATTTCTGTCATCTTAACGAGAACACTGTAATTCCCCTGGTAAAGATGCAGTGCTGAAACACATTTTGTTCACAGCAGCGTTCTGTCAAAGTCACTCATAAGTCTGGTGTGTGCCACGTGACATGTGCTTGCTTTATTGGCTCTGGAAAGTTTCTGCCACATCAGAATGAGTGACCAAAATCCTCTGGTGTGAACTGTGATTTATACTTGGGTTTACTGTTCACCTTCATACGTGGTTGTGCAGGACTGCCTTCAGTAGTCTGGATGAAGGGTGCATCTGGGAGAAAGGGTTGCTGAATGAGCGCAGTTGTGTTAATGCTTAGAAAGAGCATAGGGTTGTTAAGATTTTAAGAAAAGGCATAAAAAAGAATCTTGTTTCCATGAGGTTTCTTTTTCTTTTAGAAAATCCTGATAGTTACAAGTTTGTGAAATGTCCTTGGCATTACTTGTAGCTTGTTATAATGGAAGGTTTTCTTCTTATTACACTTGGTATTTGTTTATTTGTGGACACACAGACTGTTGACCTGTTGGAGGGAGTGGACTGGTCTAATGTGAGATGGACTCTGTTCCTATCTTTGTCACACTCTGAATACCCTAAAACAAGGCCAATTGTGCCTCAGTTTCCCCTTCTTTGGGCTGTATCATGGTATGTTGTTTTGAGGGGTAGTGCTGAAAAGCTGCCATGAAATGGAGGTAGGTCACAGCCAGACAAAGTATCAGTGAGTTATACCTTCATTTCTTCGGGCTTAATTCCACTTAGATCTTCCTTTATGTGAGGAAAAAGGCTAGAAGTTATTTTGGTTTCTGATGAACTGGAATTTGAACCTGAAAGCTGTGCTTCCTTCACTCCTCTCATCCAGAGGCAGTCCCAAGGAGGAGGCAGGCTTTCCAGAGTCTCTGAGCAGTCATGGGCTGTAGTCCACACTTGCTGTGATAGCTGTTCTGAGCAGAAAAGCTATGCTTTTTCAGCCTGCAGCTCCTCTGGAGTAAGGATGCTTCCTTCATTAATTTTCTCAGGATTTTATAGCACTCCTTCAGGCTCACACTGTCACCAGAAGTGTTATCTTAAAGCTGGTGATGACTGTGGATGCAGGCAAGGCTCACACCAGCGGTAATATCTTTTTCTACCCTCTTTTCCCATGCCTTAAATTTCTGTTTGATGCAGGACCAGCTGCCCACTCTGTAATGCCCTCCTGGGAGTAATCTATAGGCAAAAAATCTGTTTAAACTTACTTAGTGCCTCATAAAGATGGAATCGCTGTTCCACTGCCAGATGGAAATCTATAGTTCTCATATCCGTAAGCCTCAGAAAAAGCAATGTCCTCAGTGACTTGCATGAGCATTTGGTCCAGGTGAGTAGAAGACTGGCTTAGTTGTTCAGATCAACCTTTCCTGTAAATGTCTTGGGAAGGAATCCAAGAGTCAGTAGAGAACCTACTGTCTTCCAACACACAATCATGTTATCAAACTGAGTTGAGGGAAGAAGCCAAGTATTCCTACAATTCATATGGTCTATTCATTCTCTCAAAAATCTCTGCTGAAAAGGCTGTGTAGTGGTTTATTTTTTTTTAATGATCGGCTCAAGATCTGGTGATTCTGGTGTTGAACTGGATCTCAGTATGGGCAACAAGCTTAGTAAGAAAAGACCCATTCTTAAAATACTGGTGGCTCTCAAGAGCTGCCTCTGGAGCACCTTCTGTGTCACTGAAGTTTTTCCATCAGATTGTAATCAGAAAGTAATAGAAAAATATTCCTCCCACACCCCTGCCCTAGTACTGCAGGGCTGAGCAGTCAGTTCTTTAACCAAAGGGCAGTACTAATGAAAAGGCATTAATGTGATGAGTGGAAACAAAGTTGGCATGATAATAATCGCTATATAAATCAATAAAATAAATACATCAAAATGAGTAAAAGCTTTTATAAAGATGAATCATGAAAATTGGCATGAATCTGAGGATCTGTAAAAAGCAAGGATGTGTGTAAAATGCACCCTGGGCAGTAAAATGGATTTCTTTTTAAAAATGGTTCTGCTTTTAGATGGTATAAAACTAGAGCTATACTTCCAAGTATTGCAAAGTCTTTGTAATTGAATCTTTCTCCCATGAAAGCATAAAATGACATGATAAAGAGGCATATGTTTAATAATGCTTCAAACACATACTCATTACTTACCAGTTTAGAGCACAGCATCTGCTTCTAGGAGAAAATATGAATTTTGATGGATCAGAATCAATTTCCAAACAGCAGCCAAGCCCATGACACAGAATTTATACTTAGTCTCTCAATCTCTGTCAATTTGATTAGGTATCACTATTTAATATGTGAGAATCATCCCGATATCTCTAAGTATATCTTTTATAGATATTTGTTTCATTCACATTAAGGTAACTTCTGAGCAGCACCAGTGGATGAAATGAGGTACCTAGCTAACATTTAATGATTTATCTTCTTAAGGATAAAAAAAAGATAGGGAAGCAAGTCTGTTACCACCTTCTACCAAGCACTTAAGTTTTAATGTTTTTTAAGGCAATATATTATGTGATGGAAAAATGCAAAATATTTCTGCACAGTGTCTTGTTCTGTTTGGATCTACAAAAGTAACCTGAGCCCCAGGCTAAGAGCTGGGACCACAGGATTACCTAGTACAGACTTAGGAGGACAAGGATTTTCCTTCGTTTTGTCCTTCATGCCCAGGGTGGTCTTCTGTAGATACAGGTGTGCTAGGAGACGATGTATATGGTCTGGACCAGTTGCAGTCTGGGCAGGGAACTGACTGGTGGTGTGCGTGGAGTAAGGGTAGCAGGACTGTGTGCCAAACTGCTCTGTCTGCTAGAAAGATAACAAGTGCCCAGAATTCTTTTTTTTTTTTTTTATGGCTGCATTTTGTCTGTTTCAAGGGCTAAATATTTTCTGTAGCAATGCTGATACTTGGAATTAGCCCTTTGTGTCTGAACTGCTTTAGCCACACTGGTCTTTATGACCACTCTGTAGAATAACGTAAGGACAATATTTCTATACCCCTTTCAGCACATCAAATGAAAGTCAAGTGGCTGAGAAGACTTTGCCAATTCCATACCGAGTCCTGTAGTCTCGTGGTATCTGATGGCAAGTAAACCTATGTAGTGTAGAAATGCAGTGTAACCAATTTCACTGCTCCATGGTTTTCTTCAGCAGACACTTCAGCTGCCTCTGGTGGGTTTACTCTTGAGGTGAGTTGTTTTTGCACTTCTGTAGTAGGGTAGTACCCAAAGGCTCACTCTGGATTGAATGTGGTCTCTTCTATACAAGGTGCTGCACAGGCATGCCGTGGGCTTGCCCTAGCAGTCTTATAGATGAACTTTATAGAGTGCTTGACTGTTTCTGGACCTCCTTGGGGCTCTAAGTGCTGTTGTACAGCACCAAGCACCTCAGCAGTCTTTAGCAAATGATTTATGATGGAGCAATAACCTTGCCTCTTATTATGGATAAGCACTATGCATATACTTTCATGAGAATAAATTCACCTATTTTATTCTTTCCAGTACATCAGTTTTAAAGGATGGTTATTAATTACTTTCTTAGTGTATTCATACGTGCGTGATTAATGTGTAAAGCTTTTACATGTGAAATTTGAAGGCACTAGTTCAAATAATACAGAAAGAACTTATGACAATGGAGGAATTTTAAATATCACAGATGATACCACTAGATTTATTTGCTACTTTGTGGACTCAAAAGTCTCAGGAATTATCATTAATAAATACAATATCCTCAGGTTCTCGCATTTTGATAGTTGAAACATAGGAATAAAGAGCAAGTGTAGCCAGGCAATTGCACAGGAACTTCAGAGCTGCAGAAGACAGAAAATTATTCCCCTAGAAGTTGTCTTTAATCGGTCTTCCCCCTCTTTTATTTTGATATGTAGTTTTTAGCCTGCTTTATGTGATTCTGTATCATATTCTGCCTCTCTCTGTTCTTCCTGGGTTTCCATTAATACCGATGGTCAATGTATATATACACTGGAAGTAAATATATATGGATTTTTGGTCTTCTAATGACTCTGCTTGCTTCCTGGGGTTACGGTCTTTCCCTCTCCAGAGTTCTTCCATCATATGGTGGATGTGACGGCCGTTCTGGAGGGCCATCCTTCTGAGGAGCTCGTTCTGACAAAGAGCCCCTGCTCTGCTGCGCAGACCACTGTCAAGTCTTTTAAAAACAAATGAGAGACAAATTTCAGAGCTGCGTTCTGAACCTGACAATATCAGATAGGTCATGGTAGCTTTGTCTGGCAGCTAGTTAAATTGGATAGTTCAGCACATCCCTAGAAGTTAATGGTTAAATGTATTCATTGTTCCAACAAGGGCCCTATTCATAAAGGGACTGTTCTCTGCTCGTTATGCATGCATAATTCCCATTAATGCTACTGGGGGTTAAGTGTGTATAGTGAGGGGGGAGAATGAAGCTTATGTTTACACATCTATGTTTGCACTCAGAGAAGAGGTTTTGTAACACATGAAAAATTGATTGTCTTTCCACAGATCCCTTAACTTTAAGGAACTTTAAATCTCTGCTTTAAAGAGGAATGAGAAGGCGGGGGGGAGTGATGCTTGCATAACTGACTTCTGTCTTGCACACCATACTTTGCCAATGATTAGAAATATTACTCCAGTGCTATTATTAAAGAAGCCTTTTGAAAGTAACTATGTGCTCAGAAATTCGGGGGTTTTATTTGGGTATCAAAATAATGACTCAGAATCTTTAACTTCAGGCACAAAGTTTTGCAAACTTTTGACTTGTTAATCAGGGTGACAAGATTTTGTGATTTATTATACAATATGGGTACTTTCCATAGAAAACTTTCAGATTAAGATTCCTCACCCTTAGGTGCACATCAAAGTAGTGTAAAAGCCATAAAGAAGCTAAGCATCGCCTAAGAAAGCCTTTCAAGTTCCAGAAAGTGCTTGAACTACTGAGGGTTTTGAAGTGCTCTAATCTCTGACATGGGTGACGTGCTAGACTAGCACTTTTTTTGTTTTGTCACAAATCATCCATGCACATAGTGCAAAGGGACCCTGACAAAGTCATTTTACTTTTGAAAAGGGCTGCTTTTTTTCATACCATTATGTCTCCCATTCACATCTACATGTTTGCTCCCACTTTGTTCAGGTCTAAGTAGCAGGGCATTTGCATAGTCTTCCCTTTGTCCTCAGTAAATATGGAGTAAAATGAGCAAGATCCGTGCTGTGAAATTAAAGCTCTACTCTTGAGAGATCTTAAGGGCCAAATCCTCACAAAAGGCACAGCAACATAGTGCCAAAGGAGCTAGTGTCCAGAACAGCTTGCCCTGGGTGTTTGTGCTAGGAAATGTGAATAAAGGGAGAGTAATCTGGTGAAAACTGGGTGTAATTAGAAAAATACACTGCTGAGAGCTGCTGAAAGAATAGAATCATAGAAAATAGTGCTGACATGGACCTGAAGTGATCATCTGGTCCATTCCTGCTACTTGCAGCCAGGATAAGCTGTGTCTAAATCAGTGATAGAAGATCATGACCTTCTTAGGCTGTTTATTCCACTGCTTAATTACCTTACTGCTTTGGTTTTTTTCCTAATGCAAAACCTAACTCTCACTTGCTGAAATACAGGCCTTTTGCTTGTTACCCTATTCTTAACGTCTTCCTCTTTGTGGTAACATTCACATATGTGACAACTGCTGTTTTGTTCTGCTCTGAAACAGTGCTCTCTGCATTTGCACTAGTGACAGATACAGCATTAAGCTTTTTTGTGTAAGTGAATCTAGCCTAAGTCTGGGACACATGCACCTGGAATGAATGAAGTTAATTCAAGATGTGGTGACTCATTAAGCATCATAACTTGATTTGGTGTTTGAGCCCAAAGAATATGTTTCTTCCTCCTTTGTAAATTTTAGTGTTGTGAAGAAGGAATGGTGTAGCAGACATATAATGTGGGGATATCAAATTCTATGCTCATTAAAGCAAAACAACTAATTCACATATTTGCCATGTGGTGGTAGAGGAGAGCATGCAGAAAAAGCAGTTTTCAAGTGATCGAACTGTCAACAGCAGTTGAGTTGCAAGGTTGCTGGTGGAAAACTGCAGTGTTGTAGCACAGCAGCGTGGAGATACCTGGAGACATGAGGCTTACATGAAGTAGAATGTCTCAAAGCTGCAGTGGGGCATTTGCTCCTAACTTGGAAAAAGAAAAAAGAAGTATTCACCTTAGACTTTGCTGGCAGTAGTTGACTATATTGCAGGTGTGTAGGCCAGAAGGTGGAAATCAGGTTACTGAAAACAGAAGGTGGCCAAAGTTTTAGGTCTCTTGCTCTGGAAATCCTGTTTATATTTGCAAGTCTGAGGATCTCCAGTTTTCCAGGTAAATAGTAGCTCTGTCCCTTAACCCTCTGTTCTTCAATGTGTTCCTGCTTTGGGGTGTTCATTCTTGAGCAATGTTTTATTGTTACTGATGTAGGGAAGTGTTATGGGTATGTGTGGCGCGGTTTTCCTTGGTGGCAGGGGAGGGGGGCTGCAGAGGCGGCCCCTTTAAGAAGTTGCTGGAAGAATTCGCTGCCCCAAAATGTCG
>VYZV01015409.1:2357-12838 GCA_013401275.1 Pandion haliaetus | reverse complement strand
CCAGCATATGTGTGCTCAATATTACTCACATGAGTAGCCTCTGTCTTCAGTGCATTACCGAACCCTTAGTTTTCAAGTGCACTCTTGCAAAAGCTTCCACATTAAACCTTCCTAATTGCAGATAGAAAACCATCCACAAATGAATACATTTTTCCTGAAGAAGAGAGGTCAGTGAAAGTCATTCAGTAAAGGATTTAAAGCAGGTTTTATCAACTTTAATACATATTGTTACATCTTCTGCTAATTCAAGTCTACATGAGCAATTATTGTGGCTGTGAATCGAGTGAGATTACCTGTGTGCTGTGATCATGATCTTTATCCTTAATTCTGTCCTGAGAACAAAAAAAAAAAAACAAAATCCTTTCTTACCCTCCTAATATATTAATCTTTATGCTTGCTTCATGATGTAAAAAGGTGGCCTCAACTATTGATGTTAGCAGGAATTCTGTCATTCATTCGGTGAATCAGACACTGTTTTAAGATAGCATTACTCTAGCCTCTGAGAGGAAACACTTCTGTAGGTTAGCTTCTAAGATCCTTCTCAGATCCATTTTTCTGTTGTCGTTCTAGCTTCTGCTGTTGCTATTCACCCTTCCATATATTCCCCATAGACTGTGGTAGCTTTTTGCACTGCTCGGTTCCTGTTTCAATTTTTCACTTAGTTAAGAGTAGCATATAAAATCAAGCAAGATTGTCCATCTTTATGCAAAATATGCTGCAGTTCAAATGCCAATTTTATGGGCATAAAACTGTAATATCCTGTGACCTTTACTAGAATGCAAGGTCAAGCTAAAATGGTTATAAAGGTCACTTCTACATTTAAAATCTATTAATCTATTTTAATTATTTGTAACTGCATGAGATCAGAGGTATGCAAGCAGACATGGCAGTAGAATAACATCCTGTTAGCTCATATCTATGGGCGTCTTGAACCAGTGGGTAGTTCAGCCTTGAGCTGCCTGGGACATACGAGTGCTCAACATGCAGAGACTGTTCTTGATGGAGAGCTCTTCAGCAGAGGGGTTTTCCCCACTGGTACACAGATTCTTTACTACTTTCTTTTAAAATTCAGCCTATATTTCATGGCTTATTCATAACTATAAGAGTGAGCACTGGCCTTGGTGGCTTATGAGCCCTACAGGGAGGATTTGAAATTACCAGTACGATGATCAGTGAAAATGTGCATCTCTCTCTCTGGGGCTTTCCTCTGTGCTGAGTCAGTCGTTGTTAATTTGTAATATAGTAAAAACCCAGTTTGAGACACTCAAGTTCTCTGAAATTAGATTTTGGAAGAGAACTCCTGCCTTCCTTTGGGTATAAAAAGTATAGATTTGGCCTGTGAATATCTTGATTGTGTTTGAAAAACCTGTTGCTTGGCTGAGCAGAGCTGTCTTTCTCCTTGAGTAGATACCACACATTATTTGCAAAACGTTTGTATTTATCACAATCAAACTTGGAAATGTCTGATTATTCTAAACTTAGCATCATTTTTTTACAGAGGTTTAGAACTCAAAACAGGCTGCAAGTTATCAACACGATTAATGTATTACATGGAAATTGCTGTGGAACTACTAACAGAAAGATTACAGTCCAGTTCCATGAGATCCGCCTTAGGCAGCTGCGGATAGAAAGGAAAGGTTTGACATATGGCAGAAAGATGTGTGGTATGAATAGATGCATTTTTAAGGGGAAAGGTGTAAAAAGTATTTGTCTCTGTTTTATAGCAGAAATATCCCAGAGAAACAGTGAGCCATATTCTCATTTCTGGCATTTGGTCTGTTCGTGAAATGTGCTTTTTTTGTCTTTTCTGGGAATAAATAATACCAGAGGATGGGTGGAGAATATCAAAGTGACCTTCTTGACGATTGCATCTTAACTGCAACTCCTTTTAAGCAAGCAGTTGCCCTATTTCTCTTAATTTCTTCTCTTCCCGTGGTTTGGCAATGGTGTAATGGGAAACATCAAACTTTTCGTATAGACTTTTTCGAATCTGGATTTGCATTTTTTGTTCATAACTGCTAAAAAAGTATTTATGCAAATGAAAGTAGCTCTCCTTTTTCCCTGGCCTACAGAAATGGGGAAAACAGATAATGTGCTGTCAAAAATGGGGTCAGCTCAGTGGCACCACCTGCCAAGACTGTTTTATAGCTTAGTATCTCAAAGTCAGTCACTTTTTTCCCAGTATTGCCAGTCATGACAGGACTGCATGTTTTAAGTCAGCTGCATCTCTCCCTCGTCCTGGGAAAAGGGAGTGCTATGGGCAACCGTTCTTCAGCACAGTTATCCACTGATAGAGAGCAGTGAAGCCACAGGGCAAGCCTAAGCCATTTGGGCAGCTCACTTCTGCTCACTCCTCTGGAATGGTAGCACACAGTCCACAGTGCAGAGCAAAGATAACCATCCCATATAAAAAAGTAATAATAAACGGAGGACAGAGTTTCATGAAATAAGCGATGACCGATTATAGAGCGCAATGCCAATTGGAGGTAATGTTGTGAGCGTAGAGCACACCAAACATGCCTGCTCGCCCTGTTTCAGCAGCCAGTGAGTACCTGTTTAGGCCACACGCATGCTGCTCACAGCCTTTTCTCTGCAGTGGCAGGTGTTTGGAAGGACGGTGAGGAGACAAACAAAAAAGGAGCAATACAAATACAAGCGTCCTTGTCCTTCTGATAACAGAACACTACGTGGGTATCGAAAACACATACGAGCTACCTGTAGCTTGTATGTTAAATCAGAAAGGGTAATGACAGAAACCCGACAAAATGAAAACCTAGGGGTGTCATTCTGAATTTACTTTATACAAAGAACTTCACTGAAAATTGTAAAATAACACTGCTATAAGACAGCATAAGATAAGATTTGTCCTTAGGTTTTGACTCTGAAGTTATCTCTGGTTTCACCCTTTTCTGCAAGAAATGCTAGCTGCTTTAATGAGAGGACTGTATGGCTTGATTGTAATATCCTGGTATTGCTGGATCCTGGGCAAGATTGCTGACACTGTGCACTGGGGAATTTGTATGCAAATGTCATAATCATTTTCTGCCAGAATGGTGTTGTATTGTGCTTACCAAAAAATAAGGTAATATCGTTGGTCATTGGAGTCTGGTCTCAGTGAATCTTTATGCTACAAAACTGGCCTCAAGAATTCATTGAAATGATATTCACCAGCCTTTGAAGAAATCTGGGGGAGATACAAATAGAAGGCCAATTCCACTCACTTAATCTGTCTAGTGCTCTCTGTACGTGTATTTCAAATATTGGGCATTTGAAACCCAGATATAGTTCTAAAATTTATATGTAAGACTTCAGTCTGACTTCAAAAGACCTTAAGTGAAGAATTCTGAGATATGGGGGTTTATTTTGACATAAAAGTAAAATGGAGCAGTCTCAACCCAATTCACTCCAAATACAGTCTTTCTGCTTCAGTGAAATTACAAACTGGATGTAAAGTCAAGCCAGCTTGAAAGCAAGAGATTTTTGGATTGGTACAAGTGAAAATTCAGTTGCAAAAGACTCATAGCCAAGTCAAACATTTCAGAGCAAGTAGAAGGACTGTATTGTGAGTGGTCTGTGAGACACACATAGAGATACAGTAATTATGTACATAGTAATGAAAAGGTATCTTCAGTTAATATCACCGCTTAAATCCATGTTTGGATTTTTAGTACTGTCAGGTCTTTGGGGTTATCTAGACCTTGAGCTATGACTTGGCCCCACTTAATGTATTTCAGACTTTTTCCATTGTTTCCAGCTGATTTTTCTGTATGCTAATTTAATAGGTTTATCATCCAAATCTTTCTTAGAAGTGAGAGATATTTTTCTGTGGTAAATAGTACACAATGCCTATTGTTTATTTGTCCAATAATTATTGCCACTTTCTAATTTTTAGTGTATTTCAGCTGCCACTGAATTGGTTGATCTCCCTACCCTGGCATACAACCACAGGATAGCAAGGAGACTCATTTCTTCATCAGTCACTATAAACACTGAGCTGTCCCCCTGTGACCTCTAGCTGCTCTTAGTCACACGTGTGCATGGCGATGAAGTTTGAGACAGAAATCCTCTTTAGCAGCAGAGTGCACCTGCCATTTCCATCATGCAGCAGCAGCAGCTCTGCAGCAAGCAGTAAATCTGTCAGCGGGATCAAGTAGTGGATGGCACTAGTGGTCTCACATCCAGCTATTTTGAGTCAAGCAGCCGAGTGATTTTTCTCCCTCTGAGTCGATATAATGCTATGCTAAGAAAACAAATTCTTTAGTATTTCTCTTGTTCTGTCCAGCACCTAGTAGGCTTTGCATTCTAATTCTTTCCATTTGGGATTCCCAGATTTTATAAAATCAGATTTTTAAAAACAGGTTTCCTGTTTCCCAGCACAATGCCCATGAAGTAGATGCCCGTTCAACTTCTTTTTTCAAACATCTCTTGGTTACTGAAGACTGGCATAGAAACCAGTGAGTTTAAATGCAGTTCACTTAGTAGACTTATAAAATACCAGTATTTAAGACAATCCAAAGAACTCCAAGCCAGAGACCAGACAAGTCCAGATCCAGTGAGGAATCTTGGAAACACCAGCCTTATGTAACTTCCGTCAGACTCCAGGAGCCTCTTTCACTCATCTAAAACCTGCCCAGCTATGGCACCACTCTTAAAGCTTGCAACATCTGATTTTAAGTAACAGAAGCAAAACACAGAAAAATCTGAGAAAAGCATATCTAAATGGTAATAAGCCATAATCACATGAAGATGCCAAATTTACCACAGTATCAAGCCAGAATTGTAAATCTATGCCGCGTAAGGACACAAACATGCTTTCATGCAAATAGCATGATAAAAAGGCATCCATAATAGAATCCTTTATAGATGTTTTTCAAAATACATTATTTATTTGGGGAAAAAAAAAAGCAAAAATAACAATTTAACTTAGTGATTTTTCTACTATAATTCTTCTCTGCTTCCATTTCTCTAAGAGATATCACATCTTGGCTCCCTTATGCAACTACAGATATTATTTGCTTTTTAAAAAAAAAATGTTAAAAGGTAATCCTGATAAATGCAGAGATAAATACAGCTTCCATATTAGCATTAAAAATAACCTAACTTGTATTTACACAAAGAATCATAAGCATTTCTTATTTACACAGGAATAAGTGTGAATTATATTCACTACTGCAAGACTTTAAATTGAGAGAATAGTAAAGATGTTGGCTAAATGGACCTTCTCTTTGTGTGAAAGGATAATGTAGTATTTGCATCCTTGTCAGTTCTTATCTAACCAGAGCTTCAGATGATACCTGCTAAATGGCTGCTTTAGTTAAAGGAGTACCTGTCCTCTAGGCACTGAGTTCATCTTTTTTAATCAGAATGGTCCCACTGGGAGTGTAGACTCACTAGAAAGTCTTCAGATAGGAGGGAAAAAAACCCCACAGATTGTTAAATTTTTCCTATAAATGTGAGTTAAGATAGAAACTAAACAATATAGCAGGTCTATTGAAAGTATTTAAACATATTTACTGCTCTAAGCAAAGAAAGCTCCCTCCATGCCAAGGAAAGAATAACAGAAAGACTAAAGGACCAATTTAAAAATAAACTAATTTGCTCAGTGTTTTATAGCTTATATTTTATATTTACTGCTTGTGATATCTCTTTACACTACATTCAGAGAGCTCTGATGGAGATGTCTTACCTAAGGTTGCATTGAGGTGGTTTAAACTCTTTTTTCAAATCTGTCCTGCCTTTTGGCTGGAGAAAGCAATATGTCTAGAAACAGATGAAATAAAACTGTAGGAGAAGACATTATTTTGTTGATAACCTCTTATATGATAGCAATCCAAAATTAGCTACATTTAAATACTGTTCCATTCTTCAGTGATAGGAAACATTACTAAGTCCGTATTTCATGGAGTTGCACTGACTCCTACAAAGGAACAGAGAAGATTTGTGCTGCTGAAATTTGTACTCTTGCTTTTTAGACAGGAGGAGAAACTTTGAGGGTGTTGAAAACAGTGATCACTGTAAATACAAGAAACTTTGAGTCCTTTCTTTCATGATACCAGAGTAAAGGAGCTTCCCTAGAATCAGAAGGCAGCAAATTTAGAGCCAGTAAAGATTTTTCTTTTTTTTTGATAATTCAAGATTGTAATTAACCCATGAAACTCTTCTGCACAAGATAGAAGGGCTGTGAAAGAAAGTGCATAATTATTTGCAGTAAAAAATACTTATGTCTGCAATAGTAAACATTTTTAAAAGACAAGGGGGAAAAAGAGAGAAAACAAGAGTTTAGACATAGTTAACCTACTTCCAGAGAGTATGAGGCAATTTTCTATGGCAGAGGCTTATCTGTGACCACCAGTTGGTCCTTACTTAGAAAGAGCTGGTATTGGCCACTGCTGACAGAAAGGCTCTGGGCAGAATGGGCTGCTGCTCTGATTGAGAACGGGAACTTCTATGTTGTATCTCACACTTCTCATCATTTTCTACAAAGGCTTTGGGGGAAAAAAAAAAGTAAAACCTGTAGGAACTGGATTGTCTCTGCTTTTGGCCTCAAGTTTGGATTTACAAAAGCCTTTCCATTGAATTCCTTGGAAATTTGTTTTGACTGGGAACAAGGTTTGACACCACTTGATGCTGAAGTTTTTAAGGATTATGTTTTTGCAACATAATTTGCAATATGAACTGTGGCAAAATGCAGTGCTTTGTCCAAGCTTTGAATTCCTAAAGTTCTTTCTGCAATCTGATTGCAAATATCTCAGTTTAGCTGGGTGAAAAGTCCCTGGCAAGCTTCAAAGACAGGCTATTCATGGCCCCCACAGAAAATCATGTAGAATATGCCTGTTTTATATAGGCAGTAAGTCTTCCTCCTGGTCCTCAGCAGGACTGAAGAAGAGAAATTTGAGGAATACTAGCAGACCTGTGAAAAGCCTGAGTGTCACAACTGTTGGTAACAGTGTGAGAAAATAAGGCAAGTGGTAAAGTCCTGTATTTGAATGCATGTTGAGTCTTCATAGCATCATAGAATAGTTTGGGTTGGAAGGGACCTTTAAAGGTCACCTAGTCCAACCCCCCTGCAATGAGCAGGGACATCTTCAACTAGATTAGGTTGCTCAGAGCCCCGTCCATCCTGGCCTTGAATACTTCCAGGGATGGGGCATCTACCACCTCTCTGGGTAACCTGTTCCAGAGTTTCACCACCCGCATTGTAAGAACTTAATCCTAAGAGGGCAGGAAGGCCGAAAGCCTCAATAAGAGATGCAAAGAAGGTACTGTGTAAGTATTGTCTGAGTACAATTGCTGTACATGCCCCAAATCTGGGGACAGACCTCCCATATGATGCTGAATTGTATTCAAAACTGAAAGGATACAGCTAGTTTTGGACAGCAATGTATGCAAATTGAAAAAAAGAGTGGAAGTTCATACATATGGTAGGAGGCTGAATCCACTGCTAATAAGAACCAATAACAAAGAGATAATAAACTTCTCTTATGGAACCTACTATCATCATGCTAATAATTGTATGCACATTTCATCCAGGAAGCTGAATCTTAATCAGATAATGTGTATCCTCTTTGAAATGCCTCTTCATTTTGCTTTGAAGTGCCAGACTGCAACCAGAAGAGTACTTCTGCATTTCTTACTTGACATGCTCCCATCTGCTACCCTCCAAAACTGACTTTCCCTCACTTTTTTCTCCTCCTCCCTTCCTTCCTACTCTCCCCAAATATATTTTTAAGATGGAGACCAAACATTTCGCACCTGATAGGGCAAAGATATGTCAACTGCATCAAGCTTTGTATAAACAGTGCTGCCTCATGGATAAGAAATTTGAAAAGTAGCAAGAAAGATAATCTCCCTTTTATTGGCTTCATTCATATTGAAATGTATGATCAGAGTCAAAGTCTTAATCTTCACCTCACTCTCACAGCTGCTCAGCTAACCTTAGTGTGTATCCCAGCCCTCTGTGAGAAAGCAAGGCCCCTCTGATTGGATTAAAGGGCAAAGAATGGGAATGTCGTGTTACCCCTTTAGGCAGCCCAGGCTCTCAGAAGGAAGCTCAAATAACAAAAGGCAAGGAATCTGACCCAGCAAAAGCATGGCAGGATCCAGCAGACTTCAGCTGGCTACACCAGCTACAACGAGGTCGCTTTTGACACTCTATGAGGTGACTTCTCAATCTGTACTAAATCCTTTTTCTCAACAGAAGGCAGGAGGAGGTCTCTCCATGTCTTCCTACAGAGACAAGCCAATCAGTAGCCCAGAAGGATAAGCCAGAGCATTGAATCTGCCCTTGTAAGGCCTCCTGTTAACAATTATCAGCTCCTAAAATGCTAAAGAAAAATATTGACTGCAGTTCACAATATGTATTTATCCAATGAAGTGTACAAAGAAACCTTTTCTCTTTTTCTAATGCCTAAGCCTAGCAGTGAAGCTAAGCCCAAGCTTTGGTCTCTTCTCTCCATCACATTTATTTAGCTCCTTACATCAGTTACTAATAATTAGCTTGTTTGAATTTCAGAGCATGCCCATTCCCAGCCAAAAAAACAAGAGCTGGAGATTTGCCATTGTTCTTGATGAAGACATGCAAAGGAAAAAAGACTCTTATGGTAACAAGGCCCCATCAAAAAATACTTCTTTTAAATAATTACTGTACTTCCACAAGCGTAAACTGTCCTCTCTTAGTAATAAGGCTCTGGAGAAGGAGTCCTCAGGTAAGCCACGCTGTCTCAGAGGCCCCCCTGCCTCCAGTCAGATCAGAGCTGGGGGACAGCAGTCAAGGAGAGGCAGGTTATGCAGAATCAGCATTGAGGAGATATTAGAGAAGAAGGGGCTGTGGGGTAATCCCCCACACTTGAATACCCAACTCCAATATTGATTCATATGGTTTTTGAGAGGAGTCCTTCAGGCAAACTTGTGAAAACATAATGTGAACAGCTATAAACCAAAAAAAACAACCCGCTGAGCTGTAGGTGCTTGCAGCAGCAGAGTACCATTTTTAAAAAGACAATTTTCTAAATTAGAAGGAAAGTTGAGCAAAAAGAAGACTGTCTGAAACATCACAAAACATGTAAATAGCAGTCATTTTAGAGAGAGGCCTCACCTCAGTACATGACACAACTCTGCAGTGATGGGTTGGTGAGCTTCTGCATCCATCAAGCTGGGGCTTGGACCTACCCTGGCACTCAGCTTGCTTAGGGTATGGCAGACAGAACTTCAGTAATTAACAAATGTTAAATCTCGTCCCCAGAATTAATCCTTGATTCAAGCACCTGCAAACACTTGATACTGCAGGCCTATCATTACAAACAGAGATCTGGCAGACAGAGATGCTGCTCTGAATTAATTGTGTTCAGGCCAGGCCCTTGGACAGACTCCAGTGGCTAACTCCATTTTAACCAGCCATTTGTAAACCTGTCCTTTGTTAGAGCAATCCTCAAGGGATGCAAAGTCACTTCTATTCCAGGTCACCTTGATTTCTGTTGTAGGTCAAGCCTAGGTAGTACCATGGTTACAGTGTCCTGTGAATCCCTGTGTGTTCAGAACCCAAAGTGGGATCAGGGTCATGTTGCTGTAGATTAGAGCTATACCCCAGGTGCTTTATTTTGTTGGCAGTTATTGCTTTGATACTCCAGGCTTTGCAAACGTGGTTTAAAAATGCCTTTTCCCTCCACTTCCTGATCTCGAGTCAAATGTTGGTCAGCTGGACTGAGGGATTAAGTATCAAAGTCTGTTTTTTACATTCAGCAGACTTGACTTTATGAGAAGCCTTTTTTTCAGTGCTACTGGAAAGAAGTGCAATCTCTCCTCCTCCAGACCAGCACTTCAGGACTGTAAGTAGACAGAATACCTAAATTCAGCAGCACAGCTTCCAGGAGGCTGCTGCTGTGACAGCAGAAATGGTGATGTAGTTAGTGCCATGTCGATCAGCTCCCTGCTGCTCTTTTGACAAAAGAGACGAAGACCCAGTGTTTATTTTCAAATAACGTTTTTGCTGAGATTCTAGAAAGATGGATGAACTGAAACCGACTTTGATTTGGAGCTAATGGCCCAAATCAATCACTATAAGAGGCCACTGCCTTACCTCAGGTAGAGGCATGAGCTGATGGTGTTTGGGCAACATACAAGCTGACAGCCTTATATTTGCTGATGTGTTTACCTCAGCCATAAACAGACCTTTGAGAGATTGGCCTATTGATAGCTGGATTCTCAGTTTACATTTATTACGATAGTATATGGGTGAATAACGGGAAAATATTTCAAGCCTAAAAAGTTATGATAGAATGTAAAGAAACAGGGATCATATATTCTGTACAGTGGAGGAAAAAAAGGCTTGTAGTCGAGCACATATAAATTTGTACCCTTTGCCTTGTGCTAAGCTATAATATTGGCTTTCGTTCAGTAATGAATAATAGCTTTATTCACCCTCTCTAGATTGCCCTAACATGCTGCAACTTGATTAAGGGCATGAATTCAGGGCATGAATCTTC
>VYZV01015407.1:538046-569806 GCA_013401275.1 Pandion haliaetus | reverse complement strand
TTCAGCTCATGATGGTTTTGTGCTTCGAAGCCCTTACTGAAGTGCCACATTTCTTAAAACTTGTCAAAGAACTGACTATCAGGTGTATGCAGGTGCAGTATATAACTTCTTCCACCAATCTAATGTTCAATGGTAGTTCAACTAAGTAGGCAGGAAAGAAGAAAGTGCTGCTTTCGATCCCCTACCTTGAAAAATTCCAGAAAAAGCTTAAGGAAGCCTCAAGGAAATAGGTATGAGTGTACACAAGAGTTCATTCTTCCCACTGAAACCTGGAAGAAATTACTAACAAGTTGAAATCTCATTTTTATCACAGCTAAAAATCAGTTCTCCCATTTTGTTTTATTTCCGTGCAATGCTACACAATCTGATACAGCTCAGTAGACTGAAGAGCTATAAAACTCAGCATATGAAAATCAGGTGTCTTTGTACAAAGCCAGTTAAATGTTATACAATGATAGCCCTGAAATATTTGAGGTTCTAGGCTAGCCTCTGTTGAACTAGTTTTACTTTCAGGATCAGCAAAATCGGTAAAGGGGATCTCAACCTAGCCAGCTTTAGTCTGTGCTATAAATTTCTGCTTAATTTTCTGATAGCATTAAGCAGTTATTCTAAGTAGAGATCTGTTGCTTCCCTTAAAGAAACTGTTTAATACATCCATTAGAGTTTCAGTGTGCTAGCCTAGCTGTGATATGATGCTGTGACTATTAAACCCCAGCTGATGAATTAATCTTCAGAAATAAAATGCTACTAAATTAGTCAGGATTGCTTTTAAAGAGTAAAAAAATTGGAATCCATTAAGCCATTACTGAGGTCCTTTCTTCATTTTCTATGACCTTGCTGCTGACAAAATTTTAGGGGTGCTTCAGAAGGCATTTTGTCATTTGACCTCTGTCTTGTGTCATATTGCTAAATCCAGGTGTTTGAGCTTTAGGGGATGGATAGATAGAAGTCCACCTTTTATCCTCTACTTTGGAAGAAGGAAGTAAATGGTGAGATTGGGGCCTAAATTCTGCTATTAGTACCATGATCCTTCTGACGGATATTTGGCTGCTGGGTGACAAGCTTAAAATAAACAAGTAAAGCTTTTGCTATCTGACTCTTGGAAGTAAGAAGTGCTGCTCTGAGCCATCTTCCCACACTTCAGCCTCTTTGCAGCTTAAGTAAGAAGTGCTTGTCATTCTTCATTCTGCCCTTGTTTCCTTGCTCGCTCACCTGCAGATTGCCAGCATTAGTGGAAGGAAACTGGCAGCTTTTCATAGGTATTTTTGCTGTTTACTGAGATCAAAAATAGCTGCAGTCAGGAAAATGAAAGACTATTTTTTGGTGAAAACTTGAGATGGTTTTGCAAAGTTAATTCTCTTGCATTGATTTTTTTTAAGCCATAAGTGGTAGGAACTTTTCCTAATGAGCAGCTAATGAAAACCAAACTTTCGTGGGGCAATGTTCACGTTGAAGTTTTCTATTTAAGAAAAAAATGTATCATTTACTGTAGCTGAATAAACTTAGACTATCAGTATGGGAATCTTTAAACAGCAAATAGAAAGATTTTTTTAAAGCACTGATTTCTTCACCTCCAGACTTTAAAGGTTCTTAAAAGATTTTGTTTTGTATACGAGCAATGATGTAAGGTGCTGCCTGAAAGATGCTGCATAACAAGCCATGAGCAGTTCTCAGAATAAATAACAGGAGGAGGTGTGTGGGAAGGTGCGTGGGGAGATGTTTTTGGTTTAAGAATCCCAATTTGCATTATTTCCTAAATATATTTAATAAGAGCTAGAGTGAAGTTACCTGTTCTCAGTAATATCTACTAACTGCTGACTAGTTTCATAGACCCATAATTTATAGAAGTAACCTGTGCTTTTGACAGAACTTTAAAAGATTCAAGTATAAACACATCCTCAGTTTGGACGCTGAAAACGGCAAGGCTGTTCCATAATTTTTTTGGTAATGTGTTAATTTTGGTCTCGTTCAGCATATACTTGGCAAAGCTCTAGGAGCAGCAGCAAAGATGAAAGCCCTGTATTTTAGCTGCGGGTTTCCTATTTTCAAAAGGTGGTCATTAGCATGGTTTGGAAAACCAAGACTTAAAAACCTCATGGTTTCCTCTTCCAGATATGAAGTTTCATCTGGACTGTTTGGAGGGCAGAATTACCAACTAATTTGGGGTTTGGGTTTGGGTTTGGGTTTTGGTTTCTTGGGGTTTTTTTTGTGTTGGTTTTTTTTTTCAGAATATTGTGAATTTGGGGGTGGAAAGCGATCAGCATGACCCGCAGAGCTTCAGCGGAGTTAGAGCAATGCCTGTTGAATTATTCCTGTGTGCTATGGGGAAGTTTGTCTGTGGCCTAATTGCAGGACTTGAAGATACTGAATAAGTGTTTAATCGTGTTCCAAAATGGTTGCAGTCTGTGCACATAAATAGCTGGTCTGTGACACTGAACAACATGTATAAAGAGAGGGATACTTGAGCTCACGAATGGTTGAAACCAAAACCAAACTGCATTCCCGCATGTTATCTTTCCGTTATCTTTCCTTTATCTTCCATTTTTTTCCAGGTGTTTTTCCTTGCCACTTCAAATTCTTGATGCTCTGTTAAAATACGCCCTTCAGTTTCCTGCTTGCTTTTTGGACAGCTGTGTGTTAGATAAAAACACAATCTGTGCAGCCTTTTTATCTCAAGTCATTCGAGTGGTTAGATGCATGGTTAGACTGAGTAACCACAGGTTCCTACAGTGGTCTCTCCATTGCAGGCTTTTTTGTGAAGCTCCCAATGGGCTTTGCAAGATCTCTAAAACAAACATTCCTGGTGATTGGGGGGAGGCTTTTTGGTTTGGTTTTGTTGTTTTCCCCCTTGGCATGTAAATCACCTTGAATCAATAGTAAAGATTTAGGTTTTGCCTGCCTGATATTAATAAATGATTCTCTCGGTCTCCTTTCTGCCAGTTTTGTCCACTAGGAAAGCTAGTGGGCAAGTTGTGTGTGTGAGCTGTGATGAGTTTTAGTCCGGAAGTTATTTTTGATTTGAACAAATTGTTTTGAAGTGATGAAAGATTTTGTAAATGTACTTTCTTGTGTATTATGGAATCTCTGCATCCTGGTAACCACAGTGATCATACTCACTAACTCTTATGTAGCTAAAGTGCCTTAAGATGGAAAGGACTTGCTATCGAACCGTGCGGAGAAGTTTCTTACAAAATAGCGTATCTCACTACTCCTCCATATGTGTGCTGCTGTCAGTGAAGCCTTTAGGCTATGAACAGTGATAGTTCCTATTAACAGTCAGCTCAGTAATGAAAGTTAGATCTGAAAGGAGAGTCAAATGTTTTTCCTAAGCGGAGTGAAACACTATTAAATCATAGCCACTTTTCCTATGTTGTGTTTTGGATCTCCCTTCCAGTTGTCCAGGAAGGTGAAATTGCACTGTGGCCATTTTCTTCAGTATATTTTTAGGGTACATGAAAAACTTTAACTTGCACTGAAGTTTTCACTTGGTAGCTACCTAACAAGACATCTTGAGTCTCTGTGGTTCAGATGCCCAAATAATTCATGTGGGAAAGCAGTAATTAGTCTTGCTGTGCAAGACAGAATGATGACACAGATTGGAGCGATGAGGGGTTGAGGATTAAACCGGGCTCAGCCCACTGGTGGATGACCTTAGGCAAGTCACTTGACTTTGTGCCTGAGTTTAGCCCAGTAATAAATAGGTCTAGCCTCCATGTGCTGTAATGTGACTTCGAATCGCTCCATAAAAAAAGGTACTTTAAATAGCCCCGTTGCTGTGTTTTGCTGAAAAGGGGAAGGAAGCGGCCTTAAGTGCAGCCGTCTGATACTTTGCATGAAAATTGTTCCTGATGTCCTTGTGAGGAGTGGAAGGCAGCCTGACTGATTCAGCGTGTTTGGAACTACCTGTGCACCGTGTAAGGCTTATTAATGGCATAATAGTACTGCCTACCTCTTCTCTCGCCCTTACATTTTTAGGGTGGCTTTTGAGGTAAACTGTTCCAGTCCCAGCCACAAGCTTTAGTTTTGAAAGCTAGAGGCCTATCAATTAATCTTTTTTAAAGGACACCGTTCTGGGTACAGTAACATTTGTTCAGGGAATGTTCCAACTGAGTTGTTCTGAACTTTGTCTCTCCGGGGGTAGAAAAGAGGATGCCAAGGGCAACCATGTTACACAAACAACTTCAGGAAGCCAAGACTATGCTGAATCGTGGCTTTACTGAGTTTGATCGCTGCTCCCTGAGACTAGCTGTGTACCAGTACTGCCTGCACTGTTGCTTTCCCTATCTGAATGTGGCAGCTCCTGAGTGCAGATGTCTGACGGGCAGATTATCTGCCCAATGACTCATGTAGGCTTGGTTTATGGAGCATGATAAACTGGAGGAGGAGGGGGAAATAATCTGCTACCTCATTAGTACAAATTCCAAGGGCAGAAAGACTGCCTGTGAGTCACAGGTACTTGGAAATCTCCCTTTTTCTCTGTAGCAAGGCAGAGGAAGGTGCAAAAGCAGTAGGGAATGCTTCAGGCTTCAGCAGTGTTTTGGTCTTTGTAATGCTACGGTTGCTGTCGGCACGTATGAAAGTACATAGATTATTGTCACTGAACTTCTGAGTGTTCGAGGCTGCACGTTAGCCATAAACACTGGTGATCTAAATATAAATTGCGTCCCACCTAGCACTGCAGCTCCTGTGTTGGTTTCCAGTTTTCTGCTGGTGCAGAATCCTCTACCACAAAAGTCAATAAAGGACGAGCAGATGAGAGCTCCACCCCTTCCAGCAAGTTAAAGTAAGCCAAAGACTGCTTTGCTGAGATTTCTGCCATTTAAATTCAAAAGCAAACACAGGCTGGTATTATCAGCTCACACCAGATCTGCCTGCAGACAATAATTCTTCCTGTCTTGGACCCCTGCCCATGTGCATTATTGTAATTATCAGCAATTTAAAAAAAAATAAAGCAATAAAGCTAGGATGAGCTGCTAGTCTGTAGATTTACTGCCTGCTGTGTCAGGCATTCGTTAGCCTTCCTGGGTTCAAGCCACCTATCTGCTGAATAAAAGCAGGAAGAGAAGCTAAGGAAAACAAAGTGTGAAACACAGTTTGAAGCACGAATTGAAAACTCTGCTCATGTTTGCGAGTTGCAAATCCAAAAACAGGGGAATTATAAGTATTCTGTTCAGAAGTTCTTGGGCGTAAAGTCCCTGTGCCAACTTTCCTCTTTAATTGAAGTGTTGGCTTCCTGAATACTAGCTTGCCATAAAGCATTAATTCACAGGTGAGATTCACAGCAACATTAGGTTTAAGGGCTGTGCGGCACGTTGAGACCTGGGAAGGCTCAGCTTTACAATGCCAACACAGCTGTTCTCCTTCCAAAAGCTTGAGCTTAATGCTTCACATCAGCTGGCAGTGGCAGAGTTTGTGACTGCAACATCTCTTCTTGATTTTAATTTTTATTTTGCCAAGGTAAAAAAATTTATTTTTTTTATTTTTATTTTGCCTTATGGAAGGAGAAATGCCCGTGAACTTCAGCTCTGTAAATAGCAGTAACACGGAGCGTGCAGCTGGGCTTCGAAGCAGCCGGGTCCCCGCACAAATGTGGGTACCAATTTTTCAGCCAAGGAAAGGGTGAAAAGTTAGAATACTCACACATTTAAAAGTGGCAGCCATCAAGGGTTATGCTCACTGGAAGGCTGATAAGGTAACAAGGCTCATTTTTGTGTCAAAGAAACTGTCAGAATTCCTCAGTGGTCTTGAAAGAGTTCAATTTATATCCACCTTATCTGTGCATATTACACTGGCATAGGAAGAGTTGCAGTGTTGTGCTCCAGATAGAACAGAAAATGTATCTANNNAAAAGCTTGTTTTTTTTTTTTTCTTTAATTAAGTCAGGGTGGGAAGCGTAAGTTATCTGGATAGGGACTGTGCTGAACAGCATGTTCTGAAGTCCCTCAGGTTGTGGTTATGTGCATTCTGATTTAATAAGCAGTATTACTTTCGAGGGGCTTTGCTTAATTAAAAACAAACAGCGCAAGTAATCTTTCAGCGCCTGGCATTTTTTGCCAGTGTAGCAGCAAATAGTTGTGGAATACTTGTAACTCTTCTGAGCTGGAAATCTGATCTGACCTGCAGACAGTCCTGTAAAAGGCTGTGCATTTTCTTTGGAGGCGGTGAATGCCCTCAGCAGCTATTAACCTGTGTTCTCTGGCCACCAAGTCAAGGCAGTTCACAGTCGGAGCTTTTTTTCAGCAGCCTAGAAATTCTAGAGGCTGGAGTTTCCGTTTTAAAGCAACTCAATCTTCCATGGTTTTATCCGGCCAGGTCCGCTCGTGTGTTGCGGCAGAGGAAGCCTGATGGAAAGCGCCAGCAGTACGAGTTTTCCTAGCAGGCTCTCGATATTTCTCAAGCCTTGCAGCCCTTCTGCCCTGTAACCGGGGGCCTACATCTCTCGTTGTGCTTGTGCAACAGGCAGTGCACGTGCCTAGTGGCTGACACGTTTGCACCAAATGTGGTAGCTGGGAGACTGTGATTTTCTATAATGCATATTCCTAGATTTTCTTTAGAAACAGTACACGCTATGCAAACAGCTCTTTAGCAGAAATGAAAAGGGAATCTAAGATTTCCTGCTGAACTGCCATCCGCTCTGGTTTTGCTGGAATAAAGTTCCATATTCTGGGTAATCTGATCAGATGGGCAAGATTACTGTAATGTTTGACCTCACGGAAAATTCAGAATGTAGTTAAATTTGACGTTTTGCGGACACCTTTGTGCTGTGAAGGAAAGCTCTCGGGAGCTCACTTCTCTCAAAGGTAGTGAACAACTCCTCTTCACAAAAGAGAAACTCCAATCACCCTTCTACCCTGAAGTCCTCAGCAGCATGGCAGAAGGCTTTCCTGAACAGCATTCGGTAGGGAGCCGAATAGACAGCATGCTCAATAAGCTGTGTTGTGATGAGGTTTAATAGATCCTAGAAGTACAAGGCAAGGAAAATGGGTGTATTTTTCATGTTTATGCCTTTTTGAACCTGAATTGCAATGTAATGTAGGCATTTCAGGGGTGAATGTGAAATATTCCTTATTTTACATTAGTTGATAGGAATTCCTGTGCATTGTTGTTCCCAGCATTGAAGTAGAGGCACGCTAGAGAGCAGAAGCGGTTTAAATTCACAAAAAATCCTCCCTAAAGAACATCGTCATGCTGTGTGGTACCCATAATCTCTAGCCTTGCATCCCTCCTTTGAGATGGTAGATACTTACAGGAAGAAAGGTGTGACCCTTTTTAGAGCGTAGAGCCCAGGCCTCTGGATAGGTAAAGCTCACTGATGAAACCTGCTGTCACCAAGTTGAAGAGGCTAGTACTAAATAAAAGACGGGATACTTGGGCAGAGACTCTTCTATCAGAGAAGGAGAAGATTTAGGGGTTTGAATTCCAGCATTTCGGGACCATAAATCAGGCACTGCATGATAGGGTGAGGAGCTTAACTAGCATTAACTGGCCAGAGATTTATGTGTTTATGGAATCACACACCTCTTTGGTCTTGGAAAGCAATCTGGATTACAGAATTACACCAAAAGGCAGAGCGGAATTTATCATGAAACGTCTTGTAAATGCAAGTGCCAGTGAGGAAAGTAATGGTTTATGTAACAGTCTTTTCCCAAACAACAACATTCATCTTGCTCTCATGTTATGGGTATATATTAATAGGATAATAACTACTAAAATAATGTTTGCCGAGGACATACACAACTGGATGAACTCTTCTATTATGTGTATGTTGCCCCTCTCGAGCTGTCAGTCTGCTTATTTAAGAGATTGAATAGTTGCTCCCCAGCACTAAGGTGGCTGCTTCCATTTATGGCTGGGAAATTCCCAAAGAAAAATGTGCTGTCAGTTTGTTCGTGTCTCTGCAATGTGAAATGGGTGAGTTCTCTGAAGTACCGAAGAGCTTAACTAAGGACGTGGCTTTATCCCAAGCTTCCTGCTGGTTTACATGTTCCCCAATGCTCGTTTTGCAAAGTGATGCTTGAATGTAGACGAGCTAACCTCAGGCATCGTCAGCCTGAGTGATCTGCTTTTGGTTTTGATACACCAAAGGCAATTGTGGGGAGCAACAGAAAATGACTTGGTCCCCAAAAACTCTTGTAGGTGACTTTCTTCACTACTTAAGTAGTAGCGTTAAAGGTGCGGCCTCCACTGGTACCAATGAAGTTTGCTGCGCTATATTCTCTTGTTACAGGCAGAATGAGATTAAAATGCTGAATTAAATAACTGATGTGATTGGTGGCTGGAGTGGATCATCAGTGGTGAAAAATTGAAGCCCGCAACTCAAAAATCTCATCTTGCAGATCATGGGGTTAAAGATTCAACTGGTATCTTTCAAAGTTCATTAACTTACTCAACAGTGCAATTCAAGAAAATATTTCTTCCATTTGATTAAAAGTGATGAAATCAAGCCAGTAATTAGTCTTGTTTGTTCAGCTGTGAATTGGGGTTTAGCATGTTCTGGTAGCTAGGGCAACAGCACTCGACTGATATGCAAACTATTTGAGCAATCCACAGAGGAGGAATGATACCTTTGCCACGGTGCTGAGGTGTCAGGCCGGAGAGACAGCAAAAATAAACAGGAGCTCGCATCAGTATGTAAATAGGAGGTGGTCATGATTTCAGGAGATTGGTATGTGTTTGAACAGGAGTTTGCTCGTGCAAGAGCTGTTATGAATGGATTACTGATGGATGTTTCTGCCTCTCGGGTTGGAGCCTGCGCCTCTCCTGCTTATGCAGTTACCTTCTTTTGCTGCATGCTTGTTAAGTTTGCTTTGAAGAGAACAGATTTCAAGCATAGGCGGTGCTAACAATCTCCAAACCGTTCATAACACGTACATTTTACTGTCTTTTGATGCACTGTATTCTTCTTACAAGTATGCTTTTGTGCATACTTGATCTTGCATTTCTATTTTGTTCTTTTCAGAGTTCAGCTTGAATCTTGGATGTAGTTGTAGCGTTGTCATAAAACAAAATTGTATTGTGGATTGTTTCCTTTAACATGTCAAGTCTTGTGCTTGCTGGAAAGTGGTTGTTGGTACCAAAATGGTATTTCTTTGGAGAGAGATGAAAAGGCCCTCTTACAAAGTTCGTGTGTGTGTGTTTATAGAGTTACGAAGGATCATTCCACGTTTGCCTTTTCCTTCTGAAACGATATGGCAGGGAGGAAAGCAGTGCAAGAGCCTAGGTTTTGTGAAGTTGTAGCAGTTGGCACTTGTTAGAAGCACGTGTTTATTATTGCACCCTGTTACCATCAGCCTCAGTGTATTCATCAGAAGTCCTCCTATACCTGAAGTGCGCAACTGTCTTCTCTCCATTAGGACAGAGAGTACAACAAATGTACCTTCACTAAACTTGCAAGTATGTATGAGCTTGGAAGCGTTTTGTTATGGGGATGTCGATGCTGGTATTTGTTGCATATAGTTCAGTATTTCATTACTTTGTGGTCTGTGCTAAAACTTGCTCTCATGAGTGTCTGTTGGGTGAAAGGGTTAGGGTAAATAGAAACCACTCGTGTAAGACTGTTTCTTTTAAGTGACGTGAAAATGAATAGTTCTTAAAACTCAAGGGGTAATTTTTTGAAGTTAAGACGTGAATTTATTTGTGTCTCAAGTCGGTCTTATCCCCCAAGTGCTAACTCCTGTGTTCAGTGCTAGACAATCTTGACATTCAGAGTGTTGAAATGTCTTTATCTCCAGGCCGCGATTTTGTGTGCAAATGGGGAGGGAGAGAAATGAACTAATTACAATGGCATTAATTTTTTCCTGATACCCAGCAACCAGGAGCAGCACGCAGGGGTTGTCCAGTTGAATTCTTCTCTTTGCTCCTTTATTTGCTTTAAGCATACAGGTGTTGATATAAGTTGATGGGGATCTGCAGACAACAGGGAACGAGTAGTGTCCACAGTAATGTATGCATTTTTGAGTGCGTGCAAAGTCAAATATGAAGGCAGGACTGGTGGCCCGGGGTAGTGCTGCCTGCCAGCAAAAAAGAAGCTATGGGGCAGTGGTGCCCTGAAGCCTCTGTGTATTGCTGTTTCTAATCTGCCTTGTCTGAAGTAGTTAAAATGGATTTCATTCCCCTAAACACCTTAAAGAGCTTTCTATTTAGGAGTTAATCTGTTTTTTTGCCTCATACCTCTTCTTTTATTTTTTTTCTTTTTCTTTTACAACAGCTAGTAGTTATGTAGGGAGGGGATGTTCAGCTCCCAGCATCCACTCAAGTCTTTTCAGAAAAAAACCAAGTCTGCAATTTAATTTAATCCCCTTTTTGTTCCTTTGGTCAGCCAGGAAGATTTCAGAAAGGGAACCTGACCTTGTTTTCATTGATCAATCTGCAGTTTGACCCCAGTGTGGGTCTGGGTTGTCGGCTTTTTGTCTGCTGGTGCAGGGTGGGAAGTGCACAGAATATTCTTCAGAAACCAGGCGGTACGAATCCCCATAGGAGTGCACCGAATGAGAGACAACAGGCTTTGAGGAGTTGGTTGCTACAGCTATGTTTTTCTGATTCAGCAGAAGTTGTCTTTACTTGTACGTTCGGGCAAGAAGCTTGGGTGTTTCTATGCCAAATATTTGAAGATTTTGGGAGAAACACATGGCTTCAAACTCTGAGCAGGATTTTTGCAGTGCGAAGCAGTTATTTTATTAGTAGTAGCAACACCTGCTTTGTGTGTAACCTCACAGAGGTGTTTCTGCCAAAAGTTATCAGTATTAGTTATTTATCTTCAAATACGGGTTTAAGTTTTTCAGACATCTGTTTTAGCCCTTGTGGGCGCAACCTTTAAGTGTGAATTGCTCTTGGTTTTGGTAAGCTGTTGTTGCAATAATAAAAACAGCGTTTGGAAAAACAAATAGCTTACTGGTGAAAACTTGGTGTGGGCTCACCAGCTTTAAGGAATACGGTTACGAAACAGTTTGCCAGAGTCCACCGATATTCTGGATTTAGCAGGAGCTCTCTGAGAAGATGCCAGAGGGTTTCTGGTTCTTTGAGTTGTTCTGCATTCCATCAGATAATGCAATCAACGTGTTTTGTTTTTGTTTGTCTTCACAGGCACTCGCCGCCAATGCTGGGACAGGGTTTGCAGTGGCAGAGCCTCAAATTGCCATGTTCTGTGGGAAGCTAAATATGCATGTGAATATCCAGACTGGGAAATGGGAACCTGACACTTCCGGGACCAAGAGCTGCTTTGGAAGAAAGGAAGAGATTCTGCAATACTGCCAGGAGGTGAGTTTTCTTGTGTGATCCTGAATCTTCACCACTGCTGAGGAATTAGATTCCCATGTAGCTGGCCAGTAGCAAATTAACCCTGCAGGAGACTGGCTTGCTTTTGACTAGCTCAGTTCCCTGAGCTCTCTTGCTGTGTTACCGCCCAGGAAGAGCAGGGAGGACACTGCAGTGAGATTTAGGAGCTAGCTCTGATTTAGATCAGCTTAATGCTGCCACAGAAGGTCCTTGGTCTGCAAGTCCGAGAGGTTTCCGTGTCTGTGTTTGCAGGGCTTTCTCCAAATGTTTTGCCTGTGAGCTGGTTAACCAGCATCTGCTCTGGGTCTGTGCAAAATGGAACCTGACATCTATTTGAATTACAGTGTGGCTGTGTTGCTCTCGGTGACATGTTCAGATGAGCCAGAACATTAGAAAAATATTTTCATCAAAATGTTGATGGTATTTTTAGGCTCTTCGTGCTTCATTGTAAAAAACATAATCTCCTTTCAGTGTGCTCCAGATATAATGTAGCATATTGGCCTTGATACGTGTCTTTAATTGCTCCTCTGAGGTGACAGGCACGTAAAGTACCACAAAGAATGGTTTTTTTTAATGGGAAAGTGATAAAGCACACCATGTCTGGACTGGAAAACTTTTAAAACTGTTTTACAAGGCTGATATAACTGGGGCTGCATTTGGTTCACGTAGCGGAAGCCTAAATATAAGTCAGTGTCTGGGCTTGAGAACTCGAGCAGGACATAGGGATCATATTAATACATCGTAAATGGAGCAGGCGTAAGGAAACCTGAGGAGGTAGGTGCATATTAGCTTGACAAGTGACAAGGGAGTCTGAAGATACTGCTAAACCCTATTTGTTGGTGACTGCCCTTTTCCAGAGCGTATCGTGCTGCACCAGATGGACTAGAACAGATAAATACTTCTCCGCTACCATGCAAAGCCAAACACCTCAGCTTAGTGCCAATGAAGGCCCTTGCCCCTGACCTGGCTTCCTCTTGCCCCAAAGAAGTGATGACATGTGCCATTTCTCAAGCCCCGTGTGGCAAACAGCTGGGGGCTTTTTTATGTCTTCAGCTGTTGTAAGCTCGATCCAGAAGAGAATGTGTGTCCGAGTGCAAATTGGAACTTGTTTTTGTGTTAGAGAATCAGCCTCGGTGCTTCTGGTTAGGAGCCACTTTGCACATTCTTTGTCCTTTCTGGAGAGAAACCTATCTCTGTGTCTTGTTAAACAGATGTATCCAGACCTTCAGATCACGAATGTTGTGGAAGCCAATCAACCTGTCAGCATCGACAGCTGGTGCAAGAGAGGGAAGAAGCAGTGCAAGGACCACACTCATATTGTCGTGCCCTACAAGTGCCTGGGTGAGTGCATGGTATGATGTGTTTGTGCGTTCTTGTGGGAGGACCAAAGAATTGCCTCTTGGCTTCTTACAGGGAGAACAACAGAGTTTGTAAGGCTTCTCTCATATCAGATTGCCATTTCCACCTCCAACTTCCACTTAAGCGTTTTTATTTCAACAAGATGGAATTCTGCCTTTCTCGAACAGATCGACGGCTTGATAACAGCTGTGGTGGAATAATGGTGCCTGGCGTGAAAAAGAAATCCCCATTCTCTCTGCAACTGCCATAAAAACCTGAAGGCTATTGTATTTGAGTATCACAAAGACATTGGGATTTAATACTCTGATCCTATTTTTGTGGAGCTTTAATATTTTGTTGCCTTGGAGACTTAAATGCTCAGTGTATTCAGGCTTCCTGCTTTGGTCTTGGCAAGAGATCTCTATTCTGTTTCAATGACTATATTTAAACTTTGCTGTTTCAAAGAGGCCCTGCTTCTTGCAGCTGTATCCCATGTCCCCACTTTGAACTGTGAAAGAATATGAGATAAACTGGGGTAGATTTCACGGTGCTTTCCAGAATCTATCCACCCACTTGAATCAGGGAACACGTTTAGCTTGTTTACCTTGCGGCTTTTGACCTGTAGGTAGTGCCTGACACTGTGCTGCACTGCATGTGTTCTTAGTAGTAAGCTTAGTCTCAGCTGGCTGAATCTCTTTTCAGTTATCCACTGGAAAAGACCTATTTTGCAAGAGGTCATGTGTGATCTTGGAGAGTCTGATTGCTGGGAGCATTCAGTGGGAACCAGTTTTCGTAATTTGTATCCGTATCTCAGGTTAGCATGTGGTTTGACATAGGAGAACACAAGCAAATCTGCAGAACTGTATGGGTACTATTCTCCTATATGTAATACCCTACACTAGACGATCATAAAGCACTTCATAAGAAATGAAATTTGATGTGATTACGTGCTGGGAGAAAGACGCATCTCTTTATAGATGTGGAAATTCAGGTTTGAGAAGACCAAACCCAGCTGATTATAAGGAGGTTAATTTCTAAGGATGAAAGCAAGATCTCTGGATTTATAAGGGGTCATCTCTCTTAGAAAGAATCCTCCCCCAAGCCTATTCTCCAGCTGAAAAATGGGCTTTTAGTGACACTGCCCTAAAATTTGATAAGCATTACATTGTGTGGTAGAGTTTTTAATTAGTGTCTTTCACAGTGTTCTTGACTTGTTTGGCCCAGCCTGAGAGGCAGCTTTGGTTTTCAGATCTGAGTTGCCAGTCAGTAGTCACATATGTGTGTATAAAATACCTTTTAGTTGTCTTTAGCAGTCCACACATTGCTTGTTGTAAATGGATGATGTGTTTCTCTGGGGTGCGTATGACTCTCTGATTACGGTCAAACTATGTTTTTTTGTTCCCCTTCTTGCTTGTGTCTTCCCAACTACATTAATACACAGGCTATCTTGAGGTAGGATCTTGCTATCATGCCATGTTTAACCTTCTCCTGCCTCCCCCCACCCATGAAAGCTCTTTTGTATTTCAAAGGTGAAGAGGGGAGAAGAGGAGAACCCATTAGCGCTCCCACTGAACTGTGAAATAAAGGTAACAATAGGATGATGGGAGCAGGGCTGAGCCTGGTGAGGTGTGAAAAGACAAACTACTGACAGTTCTGGCTAGGCTGTTAGGTGGCATGGAAACACCTCTTATGCCTGCTCTGATCTGAAAAGGCAGAGGATTTTTCTTTTTTGATTAGCAGTGGCCATGAATGGGAAAGGTGTCCATTAACGTGTAGCGTGTAAGGGTTTTCCAGTTCCTAGGTGAATTGAGAGAACCTTCTGTGTCATATGCGAAGGTGCTAGGATTCAGTGTTTTTCAAGATAGCTGTTTAATGGCTGGGTTTTGGTACTGAATATTGTATTTGATCAGTGCGAGTCTTCTGCCTTCAGTCCCCAGAACCACAGTCTCTTGATTTTAAAGTTTGGTCGGTTTTAGCTTTCCTATCAGAAACTTTTTAACTAACCTCTCCTGAGAGTGAAAGAGGAAGGATTATTAACTCAAAATTGTAACTGGCCTGTTTTGACAGAAGAAAATGGGCAAAAGACCATTTCTCTGTTGTGTCTATTGGTTCAAAATCTAACTAATTTAAAAGGGATGATGAATGCTAGTTGATTTTGTTACCTTGCACTTGTCATCAGATAATCTGTCCCTAAGCTCTACTTGACTTGTGTGTATTGCATAGGAGAAGTGTCCATGAGCCTTTGGTATCAGTGCTAAGGGGCTGCAAAAAAATTGGTTGTGCAAAATATTAAAATGTATTTTGAAATCATAATGTTGAAGGTTGCTTGAACAAATAATTCTGCTCCCTGGAGTCTCCGAGAAAAGGCATTTGACTTAAAGAACTTTTTCAATTTTAACAAAGGATTCCTAAAGCTGCCAGTCAGGTGTGCAAGGTACGTTAGTTTGAAACTCTTGAACTGAAGATCTTTTCCAGGTCTTCTCAGAGTATCTAGATATCTCCTTATTTTAAAATTACTGGATGTGGCATTTAAATCTGCGGGAAAGAAAGAAAAATCTCAACTTTGAGAAAATGTCACGGTTTGGATTCCAGCAGCATTGTTTGTTTGTTAGGACATCTGGGCTAAGAACATAAAGTCGTGCTCACATAGTTCTGGTACTTACTTGACATGTGTTGGTATCAAACTGAGTTGTGGTGGAAATTTAGTTGGACTTAACAGATTATTTAGCCTAATACAGAGTCTGTAGAGCAGACCAGTTCTCTCTCTCCCTTCCGCCTTCCTCAAAAGCAACAGTCTGGTTTTAAGCTTGTGCCAGAATTTCATGATGCTGGTGAGGTTGTGGTTATCTAAACGTTGGAATGCAGTGTATTTGCTGACTCTGGCTCTACTCTGTTTTTTGGGCTGTATAGTTTTTATTTTTCCAGCCCTCTGTGCTTTGGTTAGGACTGCCCGAATCAGGGAATGTGCTGCAGTTAATCCTGAATTAAACCATCTGGAAGCTGTTCAAAACAAAACAAAAACAAACAAGACTTACTCAGATACCCAGATACTGAAAACATAGATAACAGTTGCGGCACATAAAAATTTCCAGGCTGTTACAGCACCAGACAGCATGAACTCGCTTTGGTATGATGCAGCTCGTTTAGAAATTGGTGATTAAGTGGTTTGAAAACTTTGTATGCAGATGCAATCTTTTCAAAGATTCGTGTGAAATTTCTTCAGTCAATCCTGTCTGTTCCATGAACAACTATTTATGAACTTGCGCTGTAAACTTTGCCTTCAGTTCAGCCTTAGGGTTCGCATAATGTTTCAGGAATCGGCACCTTCTCCTGCTTTTGCCTTGGAAGCTCTGAGGCTCTGGTTTTCTGTATATTTCCAGAGATGGCTGTTGATCTGACCTGTCCCTGTTAAGAATATACCAAACCTTTAAGGCATTTGCAACAAGGTGTACTTTGGGGGAGTTCTGATGTTGGCTTTGGTTTCTGCTGGAAGTTGGACACGTGTGAACTATGGACATTTCTTGTTTTTCAGTGGGTGAGTTTGTAAGCGATGTCCTGCTGGTTCCGGAGAAGTGCCAGTTCTTCCACAAGGAGCGGATGGATGTCTGCGAAAGCCATCAGCACTGGCAGACTGTGGCAAAAGAGGTAATTGAGCTGCTGTGGCAGGAATACTTATTCTGGATCTGTCCATTTGGATGCTTGTAGTATTGGAGCATAACAGCGTTTATCTCTGGGGTCTGTTATTCCCGTGTTGCAGTCTATGAGCTGAGGCAGGGAGTAATGAAGAAATACATATAGAAGTACTCAAGTGACTTAAAAAAACCTGTGTAGCTAGCTGAGTTATTCTTCACTCACAAAAAGCTGTCCTAAGTAGCTTGCCCAAGATCATGCTCTAGGACGGAGCTAGCAATTTGAAACTGGGTCTCTAGGATATGGCTTTAACCAATGAATGGCTCATCCGTCTTTCCAGGGTAGAGAGCTACATTGGTCATAGGATGTTTCTCGTTTTTCTTGCATATTTTGCATTAATGTAACTGCTGCTGCTGGGGCTTTGGTTGGCAGTGCTTGCTTGGGAACAATCTGAGTTTCATTGTGACTGATTAGTGGAGGTTTTACATAAGAGATGGATTATCTTCCTTTTTTTTTTTTTTATCTGACTAGCAAAAATATTGTGAATTCTCTGCACACCCATTTGAACCGGGGGTAATAAAAACAAGATCATGACAAAATGTACATGTTTTCTATTTTGTGGAAACAGCAACACAATGATTAGTCGTGATGGTGCTAGTAAAGATGAGGTTAAGGATGTTCCAGTTAAACTCTTCATTTCTTTAAAATCCCGAGAGCCAAAACCTGTCTAAATAAAGCTGTGCTAGAGGAATCACCTTTAAAGTGGGGATAAACTTGTTAATGTCTAGCAAATCTAAAAATCACTTGCTTTTAACATAGTTGGAGAACTTTTCCAGAAGTATTTGGCTCATTTTACATCTGTGCCGTAACAAAGCAAAGCACAAAAGGGTTCTGATGTACCTAATAAAGCCTTTCTTACTTCATTCTTTTCTGGGGCACCACAAAGCCATGTATTTCCTTAGCTTAAGAGAAGTGTATAGACATAATGTCTAATCACAGTTTGTGTTTGGCTTTTTCTTGAATTATCTGATTGATTTTCATCTAGAGCATGCCAAAATGATCTCGACACAAAGTCCATTTGAGCGATTATTCACTTACTGCAACGTAAAGTTTAATAGATAAAGTTTAATGAAATGGCCAGCCCAGAAAAGCAAACAACAGTTCTGTTTCTTTCAAGTGCTCTCTCCCTTGAGTTGGCACAAAATGTCTAGTTATTTCTCCTGAACTTAGCCAGGCTGACAAGTCAGCGGTTGTTAGGGCTGGGGGTGTTTGATACTTTAACACCAGGAAGCACTGCATGGCTCTGAATTTGGGACTTTATGGGCATTTTGCTGAAGCTACAAGTTTCAAATCCACTTTCCTTTGCTGTTGAGACTTAGGTTGTCTGTTGCTGTTCTCTTTTGGCTGTAAAATTTAGACTGTTGGTAGCATTCTTGGGATCTATGATAGGCAAACTTCAGCTTTACCCAAAGCAAGAGCACGATGCTAAACTGACGTAAATGGGCTCCTCTTCCAGGCCTGTCTGACAGAGGGGATGATCCTGCACAGTTATGGCATGCTGCTGCCCTGCGGAGTGGACCAGTTCCATGGAACAGAATATGTATGTTGTCCTCAGACAAAGGTTGTGGATGAGGCTCTGTCCAAAGAGGAGGAGGATGAAGATGAGGATGAAGACTACGACCTTTATAAAAGGTAGGGTTTTTACTGGCATAGATGTTAACAGCTCTGTATGTAAAGTTGCTGCATGTGAATATTTCACATGGTGACTCCCTTGCCGTGAGGACTGAGAGGAGAATTTCTGTGCTTTTGAATTTCCCAAAGGAGTATCCTGAGCCTGAAAAAGCATTGCAGAAGGACACATGACTTTGCACTGCTCCTACTACTGGAGGAGCTAAACAGCCCCCCTCCCTTCATCCTTAGCCAGTCAAAAAGACTGTCTGATTGTTACAGTAGGTACCTCCCCCTAATATGATAGCCTTTCACTTACTGAAAAGAAGCTGATGAGAAAACGCAAGGGAACCCTACTAAGCCAGAGGCGTGGAGGAGCTGTCTGTAATCAGGGAAGTCCAGCCAATGGACTGATCGATAGTTGGTACCTGTATTTTTCCCATCTCTTGTGTTTCTAGAACAGATGAAAAGAGAGTAATTTTTGTGGTACGTCAAAGGTTGGCTGTGAAGTTATTAGCCTTAACTTTACCCCCTAATTTAACTGTATCCCTTCAGTGAGTTCCCTACAGAGGCAGGTGTAGAAGACTTCACAGGAACAGCTGTGGAGGAAGAGGAGGATGAAGAAGATGAAGGGGAAGAGGAGGAGGATGTGGTGGAAGACCGTGATTACTATTATGATAGCTACAAAGTTGACGATTACAATGAAGAGACCCCCACAGAGCCTAGCAACGACAAGGCTGTTTCCGAAAAAGAAGTCAGCAGCGATATGAAATGTAAGACACATCCTAGCCTACAGGCCTCTTGCTTCCTTGAGAGTATTCTTGTTCGCTGTCAGTCGGTGATGGGTTTTTGATCAAGTCAATAAATGCCACTTGGAAGTTTTATTTGCCAGATAAGTTAGCAAACAGAGGAAAGCTGATGATGCTTATGTTTCAAGTGTTGAAATTAACTCTCTAGAGCACAGGCCGTATGTTTCCAGATAAACAGCAGTTCTGCTGGCAGAAAGCCCAGTGTTTGGCTCATAGAACAAGCACCTCCATGAAGGTGCAGCGTTGAGTCAGAAAACCATATCTGCGTAGGCTAATTTTGGAAAATCTTAAAAGAAGCATTTGAGGTACACTATGAGTTTAAAATCCTAGCTTGGGGTGATTATCTTGGATTTGGCATTTCATACCAGTTTACGAAAAGGAAGCTAAAAGTTGTGGGCTGTACTCTGCAGAGGAGGCGTAAAGGTGCCATCTGGCCATTAAAGGGTGAGGAAGATACTTGGTGCTGCTTTAATGTCCTTTGCATAAACCCTTTTCTTCCATGAAAGTAAGTCAGCCAACACAACTGGCCCAGTTTTATTTTGAGTAATATATACTAACCGCGGCAGTAACGTGTGCTATACTTGCGGTAGCTTTTGTTAAGTGGTAGGTGCCATTGCAGAGGGCATCTGTTGATTGCGTGGTGCCTCAGCATTATACGATGTCCTATACTTTACGTGTAGAAGTGTCTGCAGAGGAAGGAGGGAGGGGAGAGGGAATGAAATTCAATTAGCTACAGATCACTGAATCATTGCCAGCAGTTCTTGCATCTTTTTGGTAAAATGCCAGCATGCTGCAGATAATTTTACTTGCTGAAACAAGGCTTAGCTCATACATGTACAGGACTGTTACAGATCTGCAGGTGTTGAAACAGAATTGGAACAACATGATCGGGGTGTCTGTTTTGGGGGTACCTAGTCTTTTTTCCCCAAAGTACCCTGAACAGTTGCTAACTTGCGGACCGTATCTGTTCTCTTGCCTCAAAATAACCCAGCTGCTTATATTGTCTGCTTCTTGTGAAGCAAGCAGTCCATGTGCCGTGGCTACCTGGAGTTTCATTATTTAGTGTATAGATAGATGTTTCAAAACTTAAAAATCTAGCGGCTGAGATTGCCATGGTGATCACGTTCCTTTGGCTTAGCCTGCCTTTTCGCTTGCTCTTATACCTCACCTTTAAGATGTGAAGCGTCTATCCAGGTAGAATGCAGCGGAACAGGACATCTTTGAATGCTTTAAGCAGCCCTAATGGGTTTTCTTTTCATCATGTTGGTTTTATACCAAGAGGGGAGGCTCTACCACTGGGACACCCGAGGCATAACACTGTGGCATCGGCAGAGTAGATCCTCGCTGTTTCAGCCTCTAGCTAAGGAGAAACCACACTAGCAGATGAGAGCTCCATGTTGAGACAACTGCTCGGGTAGCCTGCTGCTGCATGTTGGCTCCAAAGCATGACGTGCAGGCACTTCCCTGAATAGCGCTGGTGAGCCTTGTGATGAATGCTTTTACAACGTTAAAAATCCCCCCAAAACTGACAAAAGCCCTTTGGTCGGTGAAGTAGCGATGCCAAGGCCAGCGCTGGTGCCCTAGAAGAAGGTGTGAACTAGAGCCACCGCTGCGTTTGTGTAAGTCGCTCGGCAAGGTCTGTGTTCCTCACTAGCTGATGTTCTAACCCGTCTCCACACAGCTGTCTGCTCCCAGGAGGCGATGACAGGGCCCTGCCGGGCTGTGATGCCTCGTTGGTACTTCGACCCTAACAAGAGAAAATGCATTCGCTTTATATATGGAGGCTGCGGAGGCAACAGGAACAATTTTGAGTCAGAGGAGTATTGTATGGCTGTGTGTAAAAAGATGAGTAAGTCCTGCCTCCCACTGGCCCTTTTGCAGCTAGCCTCTGTCTGTCTGGCGTTTGGTGTCTCCTCCTCCTTGCCTAGGTCAAGAGAGGATACGTCTGTAGCTCATCCTTTTGGTTCTGGTGTCTGCAGCAGTTCTGTCTGTCCTTTTGCAGCAGTCTCCTCTTGTGTCCGCTTCTCTAGGTCTTTAGGGTTAACTTTCCTGGGGAAAGTGGCTCTCGACGTGTACTATCTGTGCTCACCGTTGGCTTGCAGCTCTTGCTGAGTGATTAGTTGTCCTCTTCCAGGTCTGTAGCAGGGACCAGGGGCTGTCTCTCACCTCTTGTGAAAACACATAGTAGCTTGCCTGTTTGCGTAACTGGCTTTTTTCCCAAATGTACGGAAGGAAGCGCTTGCTTTCCCCAGTGATGTTCCTGTGCGTACATTTGACCAGTTGGTGCTGAAAAGTAGGCTGCTACTCGCCATCCTCCTGGTAACGGGCATTTTCTTGCTATTTTATTTTGGGAAAATATCAGAGAAGTAGTATAGAATTCAGATTCCCACTTTCAGCTCGGTTTGAAATATGAATCGTGACTCAATCCCTGCGTTCTTGAGAGCTTGAGGTTTTTGGCACCAATTTCAACCGGCTTTTATGTCAGATGATAAAACTACTAAAAACATTTGAACTTCCTTGTTAATCTTATTGTTGAACTCCAGCACTTCCACTTCAGCTACCATTAAAGCCTTTTGAAAGGCTTTTTGTGTTATCTGGGGCTTGGCAGTCTGACTATACGGCCATAATCCTGTTTACAAAATGGGCTTCATGCAAGTGCTTTAGATTGGGCTGATCTAACTGAAGTGGTGAAATAAGAGATGCGGATATCAGGAGCTTTTTGTACAAAAGTTTGTCCTGTTGCAGGGGGATTTGGGACTGGAGAATGAATTCTCTGTGTCCAAGCCTGGTTCAGAAATGCCATGAGCAGGCCCAGGATACAGTACTGATCTGACGTTGTCCCCTGCACACAGCAATAACGCGTATATTGTATGTTGCCATTATTTCACGCAGTAATCCTTTCCCCTTCTTCACTCCTCCTTCCCCAGTTAGAGTAAAGGTTGGTGGGTTCAGGTGCATGCTAAACTCTTACCCCGGATCCATGCTAAAGTGCCAGGTAAATTTTTTTCTGAAGCATGCCATCTTTCAATGGCGTGTTAGAAGTTATTTCCACCCAAATAGCTAATATGGTTGAGAGGTTGCCTTAACTTTCCCTTTCTGCCCTCCCTCTGCCGAAGGGCAACAATGGAGTGCATCATGTTTGCCATAGATCCTTTCCGAAAGGGCTCTGGGATGTCTAGTTTCTAGAGCTGTAGCACAGAAACTTGGTTCAACATTTCCTGAACCGCAGGATATGGAGTGCAGAGCCCCCGTTGTGGATTTTGCAGATGCTTGACATTGTCAGTTCTGAAATTTTATTTCTCCCCTTGTTGAATTTGAATGTCTTAAAGGTACAAACCATCCAGTGTACTGGACACGTCAGTTTGTCGCACTGAGCCTCCTTCTGTTGCTGTCTTGTCTAATATCATTGCCTGTTAGTCCTGCATGGTGCCTCTCTCTGGTAGGGAAGGTAGGTTTGAAGTGTAAAATACTGGGTAGTGTTTTGTGCAGTTTTATTGTCAAGCTCCCTAATCATATTAATGAAGTCTGGAGCCAGCTTGTCAGCAAACAGCTAATGCACAAAATGTCATTCAAACTATCCAAAGCCAATGTGAAAGGGAAGAGGAAACAAGTTCTTTATTCTGCAATCCAAGTCATTCTGTTGCTGGAGCTGAATAACGCTCGTCTCCAGAACTAATGAGAAGACTGAACAGGTGCTGGTTGCCGCAGTGCATTACTGTGTTTCTGGGATGATGTAGCTAACTGATGTTGCAGTAAATTGGCAGCTTAAAGATACCAAAATGGACTCCTGGTAGGTGGCGGTTCAGTAAACTCAGTCTGCCAGATTGTTAATTATGCAGGCGTGGAGATTCCTCTCCCTACCTGTTCTTTGCAATCCAAGATCACAGTTTTCTGAACCTCTGCTTATCTTTTCCCTCTCTCTGCAGTGCCAACTGATGATGTGGATGTCTACTTTGAAACCCCTGCCGATGACAATGAACATGCCCGCTTCCAGAAGGCAAAGGAGCAGCTGGAGGTCAGACACCACAACCGCATGGACCGGGTGAGCATCTAGCTTCAGTCATTTGTGCTGCGCTGCATAGTGGCCGCCCGTGTTTTTCTGGACAAATTGGTGTTGAACTGACTTCCTTTCCAGTCGCCAGCCTTCCTTGTGTTTCTTGCACTACGACCACACTGTGGCAGTTAGATTTTTCGTTTCCTCAGAACGTTGGGAGAGAGGAATCACCGGGGATGCTTGGCTTGCTGCTCAGAGGGCTTAAGTGCTAGGGTTTAAACCCCACAGCAGCTCTGTTGTGTCTTCAAAACCTAGCGAGGCTGTACAAGGATCTGCCTGTGAAGGCAAATTAGCTCGCAAAGATCAGACGTAAATTTGTGTCTTGTTGATGTCTTCTGTCCTTTTCTTGTCCAGGTGAAAAAGGAATGGGAGGAAGCAGAACACCAAGCTGTAAATCTCCCCAAGGCAGAAAGGCAGACTCTCATTCAGGTAAGAGGTGAAGGACCCAAAGAGGAAAGTTACTGGTGCTTGGTCTTTGTCCTTTCAAAAAACTAAATGAGAGATTGTAATATTCAAAGCCAAAAGACGACTGAGATGGAAGAACAGCTTTCCCGTTCTGTCAACAGCTGCCTTTTAGAGGAGATTTGATTCAATTGCGTGCTTTGTTCTTAAGGCTGGAGATGATCCGATACTGTGCCACGTCCTTCCCTAAACCCCTTGGTAGGAAGCTGTCTCACCCCTCGAGCATAGCGACGGCAGGGCCAAATTGTAACTTCAGACCTTTGGCCTGTTTTGCACTAACCAGTGGCCTCACGGCCCGGTTCAGATTGGCCCTGACTCTGGACACACATTTCCTGTTTGGGCAGACTTACTGAAAACCATTTAGACAGCAGATAAAGCTGGTTTTCTGCCAAAATGCCAATCTTCTGCCTTACGAGGAGAGTTCCATTAGACTGTGAAGTTAATCAGGGATATTCTCAGCATGGCATTGTTAGGGGCAGGCTCTTCTGGCAGTGACAACTATATGAAGTCCCCTCAAACCAATATACGACTAAGTGACTGACTCCAGCATTTAAGCCCACTTTGGATTTTGTCCTGGAACACGGTTTTCTCTGAACATTTTTTAACGTAAGCCACTGTAAGTCCAAAAGAGTTTTCCATCATCTCTGTTGAAACGTAACAACGCTTAATGGACTTTTCTGGCTCCTTTGGAGATGTGGGTTATGACCTTTCCAATAGAATATATAGAGATTGGATCTGAAGACATGCTGATGAAAAATTCCTTATGCAATACCTTGGTAAACTTCCTGCAAATTCAGATTAGTGGCTCTAGGCTGAAGGGATCTATCCTGTTTCCGTATCACAGGGTCGAGGGAAAGAGTTAATACTGTGTCATTCATTCAGTACGGTCTGGATCTCCCAGCTTCAACACGATCCGTATCTGCAAGGCCACGTGCCCTCTTCAGACCTTTGAAATGGGTTGTGAAGGAAGCTTGGAAGGCAAATTGTCACTATTGAATTTGCAAAGATGAAATCTACATCAGCATCTGTCAGTGCCCTTCTCTCCTACCTTAAATGCCTAGGACACGCGGTGTGACAGGCTCCATTCGTTCTGAGGAGTTATGTGAGAGACAGTAGGTGACCCTGACGCATACAGTGCATTTCATACAGACTCCTTTCTTTGTTCCAGCACTTCCAGGCAATGGTTAAATCTCTGGAGAAAGAGGCAGCAAGTGAGAAGCAGCAGCTTGTGGAAACTCACCTGGCTCGTGTGGAGGCCATGTTGAATGATCGCCGTCGGATTGCTCTGGAGAACTACCTGGCTGCCCTGCAGGCTGACCCGCCACGGGTGAGTTTCTTTGCAGCGAACTTTGACAATAGGGTAGTGCTGGGTAGTGCGGAAGGTGGGAATGGCTTGGTGAGAAGACTGCCGGTGACTTGCAGGGGCAGAAGCTGCGAATAGGTTCCCAGTGGCAGTTTGTGCTGCAGACCTAGCAGTGAGTCTCCTAATGGACTCACTCTCCTTTCTGCCTGGTTAAAAAACCCTCCGCTTTGTTTAATGTTCATAAGGCATAGTGTTCCGAGTCAAACAGACTTAATTATAAGGAAAACACCCAAGAGGTTAGCGCGGGTGGTTGATCTGTCCGGTAACAAAGCAGGCTCCCATCTGAAGTGCTGTGTTTCAGCAGTGAATTTGATTTGAATGAAATGGATTTGAACTCTTCTCCTCCTCAAATCCTGCAGCCCCACCGCATCCTGCAAGCTCTGAAGCGCTATGTTCGTGCTGAGAACAAGGACCGTCTGCACACCATCCGCCATTACCAGCACGTCCTGGCAGTTGACCCAGAAAAGGCCGCACAGATGAAATCTCAGGTATAAGAATGTTTCTATCAAGGGAGGCATTGTTACCCAGCCCTGGCTGTTGGACACTCTAGAAGCCATGCGTCGAGTCCTCACGCTAATTTGCTGGGTGCTGTAGCAACTTCTTATACTTGTGCAAAGATCTCCCATTCTGTATGCGCGTTGCCTGTCACCAGATAACGCTGTCTGTATGATTTTCCATGGTACTTGACTCAGTGTTAAAAAAGGGGAACTCTGCTTTATACATGAATTGTTGTAGGTCGCCATGACAAGTCTAGGGGTTTAGAACTAGTTCGGTATCATTTTTGTGTTGCCTTTTGTCACACACCCGTGAAATTATTTACTGGGCACTCGGTCATCCTTGAAGAGACTTCTTCGCTTCTTCCAAGACCTCCTGTCTACATGTTCCTTTCATTAAGCTTGTTCTTCACGATGCCTATGTTTTGAGTTTGTGGGAATTCTTTTGTGCCTCTGCAAAGTTATCGCCCTGTTTCCAAAGCATCATACGTAACCCTTGCCAAGCACGTGATCATTATTGTTAGCTTTATTAGCAAGTCTGTTTTGATGAGTTTATTTTGTGCTGTTGCCATATATTTTATTCCCGAGCAGTCAGAAAGTCATTTTCCGTCTGCTGGGTAGTGTACGTGAATACGCCACTTCAAGTGGATGTCAGACCTGGCCATTGTACTTGTAAGAGCAGTTGCAGCTATTCCACAAATCTTTTGAATTACGTCCTGATACTTGTTTTTACAACCCACTTTTGAAATGGTGAAAGACGTACTGAAAGGCCTAACTAACGTTCAAATTAAGAATGGCCTGTTAACGTTGAAAGATCTGTTCATGAGGGTATGTCCTTTCACACGTTCAGAGAGAAGCAGAGAGAATTGACTGACCAGTCACAGCTTTAGGAATGTAATCTGTGTTTTACCAGTCCCAGCTTGTGGCTGGTCATCTTTAGAATTCTGTAGTGCATGAAAGATAACGCAAAAGCAGAAAAGAATGGAGAGCTGCAAGGAGATGATGCAGTGGAGCACATGCAGTGCTGCCAAACGGAAAGAAATAGGCGCTGAGAAACAAAATGCTTTACCACTTGGCTGGTAGATGGAAATAGCATGGTTTACGAGTAAGACAGGCACTGGAGTCTGTTACTGTCACCTCTGGTGAGGTGTAGAGCAGTGTTCTGGTGATTTTCTAGAAGTGAACCTCACACTTGGAGGGGCCTGGTCCCATGGCTTTCACGTTGTTTCTGGGTGCTAGCAGTGTACCTTCAACTCTCATCTCTCAGGTTGTCTGCCACCGCTGCTATGATTCTTGTTAAGCTGCGTATCCTCGGGAAGAGTGGTAGCAATTGTGGAATTTACAAGCTGATGTTTGGCTTGCAATGCGGAATACACGATAGCATTTTCAGAGGCAGCTTCAGCATAGCAAGCACAGTCCACCCTGACCCTTTGTTCCAATGCTGCCAAAGCCCAAGAGGGAGTGTGTGAACTGTATTCTTAAGCTAAAATCTAAACAGTCCTTAATTCATTCTGAAGGCTGCAGTGTCAACAAATCGACATGCGAGGGATGAGGGTGGTACAGTTCAATTTCCATTCGCTTTACTTTTCAGGTGCACTTTAAGCTCCTCAATCGATTCCCTTGATTGACAGGCTGCTACATGTAAAATTAAATTGCTTTCATCCTTGCTCTTAAAGGTCAGGTACACGTCAGACTGTAAAACAGGTCCATTCAACTCCTTGGGTTTTTTTCAACATTCGGCCACCCATATAAATGTTTTTCTTGGTCTGTGTGATCCCTGATTATGCAGCACCCTCTTCAGGTCAGGCTTGACTTCACCAGAGAATTTAATATGCTAGGGAAGAGTGATTTGAGGTTGCGTCGAGTTTGAATTTATTTTTCAGATGAAGGGAGGAGGCTGTTGCCAGTGAGTGGGTGTAGTGGGTGTAAGACAAATGTAATGCCACCATTGTTCTGAAAGGCACTGTTGTTCTGAGCCCAGAGTTGATAAATAATCTTGCCTGCTCCCGTTGCGTGTATCTTTTCTGGTAGTCAGGAATGATAATCCATTTAATAAAGCACATGCTTGTAACTGCTGTGGGAAACGAATGATGACTGTATCTGGCTTGTGGGAAATACCAGCTTCAGTGTTTTCCAGTGGAGAGGTGGTTACAGCAAGAGTCAGCTGAATCATCTCTCTCTCACCCCCAACCTTTCGCAAAATACCGAGCGCGCCATGTACAAATGGCGAGCTCCAATGAAGCATGACGTGTTAGAGAGCATCGATCAGAGAATTGGACTAGATGGACCTGTGTCCCATTCTACTGTCTGTCACGGCAGATCCACCAGCAGTAGGTGTTTTATTAAACAAGTGAAGTAACGGTACCAATCAAGCGATTGACAGTCTTTGCCTACTCCAGCACGCTCTTGTACACTTGCAGGTGATGACACATCTCCATGTGATTGAGGAGCGGATGAATCAAAGCTTGTCTCTGCTCTACAAGGTGCCATATGTGGCTGAAGAAATCCAGGATGAGATTGGTGAGTGTCTCTGTGTGCCAACTCCAGTGCCACTGTGTTAGACTACAAGCTTTTGTATCAAGTGAAGTGGGCTCCAGAAAGATTGCTAGCTCCTTTGAGGGGATGCCCGCAACAGCAAGCACTTGGGCTTGGGCTTAGGCTTAGGCAGATATTCTCTGGGTTTTGCAACACAGCCAGTCAGGACAGGTTGTTCCTAAGAGCTTTCATTTTCCATTTAAAAAAAATGTCAACGACATTCAGAATAGCAAAGCTGTCTCTCAAAGGGAGATGAAAAAGACCCATAAAAATAAGCAGATGCTTTCCCGCTTTATGGGAGTTTAATCCCATCATGCCAAAACTTCTTGCCACGTCAAACCTCTCGGCCCTTATTTGTATGCATTTCTAGCCAACGCCTTTACTGAGAATTCCAGATGAGACTTCAGAGCATGCAAGATAAGATAACCTGGCAGCCCCAAACAGCATTCACCTGCAGCCCTGCCTCAGCTAGGTTCAAACCATCTGCCCCTTTCTGTTCCTGCCAGGCTTCATGCAGTTTGTGTAATATTTCCTCTTATTCCTTTCAGATGAGCTGCTTCAGGAGCAACGTGCAGACATGGATCAGTTCACGTCCTCCATTTCTGAATCCCAGGTGGATGTCAGAGTGAGTTCTGAGGAGAGTGAAGAAATTCCCCTGGAGGGCAAACCTTTCCGTCCGTTCCAGGTGAAAACCTTCCCAGCCTTGCCTGAAAGCGAAGGTACGTGGAACCGAAAATTGGGTTCACTGGCTTTACAAAACGTAAGCGCTTTTTCTTAGCCGCTAGGCTCAGCTCAGTGGCACAGAAAGCTCCATCCCTTTGGGTGATTTAAGAGTGAAGCAGTCGCCCCAGCAGTACCCTCAGACTCTGTCCATTGGAAGGAGGCAGTGCCGCTGGTAATTTGCACTGAGCTGCTGTCTTGATTTTCCAATTCTTCTCTTTGCAAAATTGTTTTATCTCTTTCCATTTTGCAGGGAGCATTAAATTTTTACTGTGTGGCTTGACTCTGGAATTAATTTTCAGTCTTTAACCAAAATGCTGTCATGTTATGTTAAGTCTTTGTGCTGTGACCTGCTGAAGGTCTGCAGGAATTCTCTTTATTCTTTTTTAAATATATGTCTGTATTTTTTTGCATCATCGGGTGTTGACAGCTGGTGTGTGCGTGTGTATTTATTTTAAAAATGCTGGAACAGAGTCCTGAGCTTAAAGAAAGCTGTAGACTAAAAGCTTTTCCCAGGGTCTGAGTCAGAAATCATGCGCAAGCCTTTTTTCCTTTCTCTCTTAATCTCCTTTCTCTGCTATTTTTGTTTTTGTTTTCCCTCCTGCTAGATCCTCAGCCGGATTTGTACCATCCAATGAAAAAAGGTTGGTTCTAAGCTGCTCCCTCACAGTGCTTTCGATCACTCTCCTACCTTCTCAATGTGTTTGATAGCTTCATTTTAGTTTCATACTCACCTTTATTTTCATTTCCCTGCTCTCATTTAGATCGGTAACTTTCAATTCTGCTTGTTTTAGGCCTAGGATTAAAGAAATGAGCTAGTCTGAGCATTTAATTGATTGTGTATGTTCCTCCCTGATGGGCTCACAAGGTGTCTCTGAGTGCACGGAGCAGCTTCTTTGCCCTCAAGAAATATGGGCCTAGCGGTCTGTCTGCAGCCCTGCAGTACTATGCATCTCTGCGTCTCTCCACACGTACTCGTGTTTGACACTTCTCAAAATAAACCTTGAAGTGCTGATGGTAAATAGTCTAGAGGCTCTTCTGCCTGCTGTGGAATCTGTCCTTACCACCCGATGACAGCACTAAACTAGGAGTGAGTGCTGCAGCAGATACAGGCTGCGTTTCCCAGCTAAATGTCCTCATAGATACTATAGAGTGCAGCTGCCCTGGGACAGATAAATTAGGAGATTCCTCCTTTGTGTTTGTGGTCGCCTCGGCATCACCTTTTCACACGTGGCATCTCTGCGTACTAGCAAAGTCCTGTGTGATTTATCCATTTCTCCTTTAGCTTGTTAATTTGGCCATAACTCAGTGCCTGGCTAAAAAGGGGCTGCCTGGGCTTTCAGAACGGCATAGAAATATTGGCATTAAATTAAATCGTCTGTTAGCAATACAGTCCCAGGTGGAGATCAGGCCCACCTGATCTGCTACCACAGATCTAGTTCCTGAAGTTGAAATGGAAGGCTAATTCTTAAAATGCTCTTGCAGAGCAGTGGTACACGTGCTGTGTGGGAGGAGTAAACCCAGCATTTTAATCTGCCTTTAGTTCCAAATATATTGTGCAGAATCTCAAAGGAGAGCAAAGGATTTTGCTAATAACCATTTCATATGACCACACATAGTTTCGTAACATGGTGAAGGCCAGGTAGCTTGAAACTAGTCTCATTGTCGGCATTTCTCTACAAATGTAAGTCACCTTCATCCCTCTTGCGGAACAGTATACAGCTAATTCAGTGTACTGACTGCTCTGGAAAGAACTGGGACAGCCTTTAGTTTGATAGGGTTTTAAATTTTTTTTTGTTGGGGGGGGGGGGAGGACAACTGCTTTGTTGCCTTAAAGATGATAAATACAGGCTGGTTCTCCCCGTTTGGGTAAATGGAAGAGTTTCTGATGACTTGGGGACCAAGACGATATCCTGCGCTTGCCCCTTCTCTCCCTTCCTTCTTCATTGAATTTCATGAGGGCTGCTAGGGAGTTTTGGGGTGGGTTTTGTGCATGTGTGTGGTTTTTTTCCCTGGGAAGTATATAATCCAAGCTGTGCCTTTGAGCTACATAGAACTGGGTCTGTTATTTGGTACAGCACTCTGTGACAAATAGCAAAGCTCAGTGCAGCCGCTGAACTCCTGGCCCTGGAGACTACGCTATGTTAGCTCCTGAGAATTGAATAAAGCAGCCATAGGCCAAAAGCTGACACAGTAGTTCTCTAAAAACTATTTGTAGCTAGTCTCTCCAGAAAATCCCAATCATTGACTTTCACAATAACGTGACCTGCTTCGACAGCCCTGAGAAGTCAGACTGGCAGTCTTGGCCGTGCTTGGAATCTGATTACTGTTTCTGAAGAACCGCACAGGAAAAGGGGGATGCACTAAAACCGAGACGATGCTTTTGGGAGGAGTTGGAGTGAAACGTTAGTTTCCTTGGCATTTTCAGGCAGCGAAAGCTTGTCGCTGTAAAAACTTGCCTTGGAGCCAACTAGCCTTTCCTTGCATCTCATCAAAGAGCATGCTGCCAATTTCAGCAGCAGTTGACATAATAATGTCTGAGGCAACCTGCAAGCTCAGCAGCTTGTGGAGAGGTGTATGCAATCGCTGGCAAAGTGTTAAGCACTGTAGTAATATTTCCCCCACCTCGTGCTCCTCGTTGGAGAGACCCCACTGAAGGTTTGAGGCTTCGCTGCCCTCCTGCTTTTGCACTGGGGAGGTGGCATAGGTGTTGTGAAGGACATCATGTTGTCCCTACTGATAATGGCAAACGTTCTCCTATCTTGCTATGTTATGTTAGGTCTGAGTATCTTGCATCAGGCTCTTTGGTTATTGATCTGATCTATTTATAAACGCTTCAGATCAGTTTATGCAGAGCAGCCACCTTCTGTTAATTTATATTCTTCTCTTGAGCCTGTGCTAGTTTCAGCCTAGAAATGGATGAGTGATGTTCTGGTACAAAGGCTAGTGTAGGTCTTTGCTCCTCCCTTGCCCTGGGATTTATTGTTTCTGGGCTCCTGCCAGATACGGGACAGCAGCTTATTACAGAGCTGTGCTGGGTGACCTTGAAATTCTCATTCCCGAGGCGCTTGCTGATGCGCTTGATTTCAAAAGAATGGGTGATGCTGACCATGCGGTTGAAAGCGTTCCCTGCGCGCTGGCTCTCGGCAGAGAGGAGATGCGTACTTCCGTCACGGGGGGTCACGGTGAGGTGGCGGTGACCCGGGGTGACATTTGCAGAAAGGAACTGCGCACTCACAATTTGTGTTACATGTTGCCTTGGACCTTCTAAAAGCAGCACTTAACAGTCTGGTAGTTCTGGATTTACTCTTCAGACTGGTTTTGGTGAGTCTTGTCTGCTCCTCTCATTACCACCTCATTTTCCCTCATTAACAGACACCCCCCCCCCCCCCCCCAACCACTTTCTCCTCCAG
>VYZV01015407.1:491452-538037 GCA_013401275.1 Pandion haliaetus | reverse complement strand
CTCCCACCTACACACCCCCCCCCCCCCCCCCCCCAATCACTTGTCACTGTAGCATAGCTTATGAGCTCCCCTTCTGACACAACAGCATGAAGACAGATTAATAATCAGCGGTCCATGCGGTTAAACACGCTAGCCATGGCAGCTCTACAAAGAGTAGGTAGCCCTTCCTAAATGTCACTGGGGGCTGCCTAACGGTCCCTGCCTTGCTCTTTTGGTGCAGGTTCCGGCATGACTGAGTTGGATGGGCTGATCGGCGCTGAAGAAAAAGTGATTAACAGCAAGAACAAAGTGGATGAAAATGTGGTGAGCCCTCCACCTTTATTTTGTAAAGCAATGCCTGCTATGGACACTAATTAATAGCAGCGGCTTATTTCCATGTCTCCTTCCTGCTTACAGAATGTCAGTGTATTTATTATCCATATGGTGTGGGGGAGTCAGTTTTCTGACTATTGTAGGCTCTTAATACTGATTAGCATCAGAAGGGTGGGAGGGTGAGGGAAGGAGAGAGATCCAGATCTTTGGCAGGCTGAGTTGGAGAACTGTCTGATCTAGTAACTGCTTTCCCAAGCAGAGACCCTTTGATATGCCTTTATTTTAGCTAGGTAGCTCGCTATCTGAATACACTGAAGGCTGGGGTGTTCCATCCACCCTCCCACCTATTTTCCAAGGCAAGAAAGGCCTCACCTTCCTCTGAAGGGGAGTGACCCAGTGGGTATTAGCTCTAGCTACAGTGTAAAGAATTCACTCGGTTATAGTGGCAGCCGCCTTGCCTAAATCTCCTGGGTTTAAAAACAAAAAGCAACAAAACAAAAACCAAGGTTGACTTTTGAGAGCTTCCTTTCAAAATTGTTTTAAAGCAGAGGTTAGATCTGACATGACAGAAATGCCATGTCCGAGGCTAGGACCTAGCTTTTCATTTGGGTCTTTAGTTTGAGGGAGCCTGGACATCCAAATTGTTGCAGTACTATATCAGGTGGCCTTAAAAGTTGGAGAACGTCCCACGCTGTTGAGAGCAGGGGAAGGATGGTAGGTGGTTCTGAGCCTTTGCTGGTATTTATTAAAGGCCTCTTGTCTGCCTTCAGGTTCCTTCTCCCACCTGTTTTGTATGGCTCCTTTCATAAAATGCTTTTGTGACTGTTTTCAGGTAATTGATGAAACCCTTGATGTGAAGGAAATGATTTTCAATGCGGAGCGCGTCGGTGGGCTGGTGGACGAGCCGGTACGTGTGTGGCTACCGAGTCCAGCGATCAGTGAATTCCTAAAGCTGGATTTCAGTTCCTGTGTGTTACTGCATTTCGGGGTTTGGTGCCTTGACACTGCTCTGGGAGGTCATGCAGAGTGTAATAATGCTGTACAGCCTTTCTGCATAAGGATGTAAACAGTAAACACACATTAGATGCTAACCCGACTCTTTTGTTGCAAAAGTGTTTTGTGGGATAGGAAAGCGGTGCGGGTCAGCATCTGTCCAGAGTGCCTAAGTGGGGAAACAATTTTGTGTTCATTATCCTTTTGGCTGAAATAGTTAGAGGTGAAATATTTACACTGTCTAGTCATGTCTTGATACCACAGATGGTTGAAGACCTTATTGGTGGCCACCTTTCAGGTTCGCATTTAACTGCACGTCTCCCGCATCGCTCTTCCTCTACCCGCTCCGTTGTTTTCTTCCCTCCAGGATAACGACAACTCCCTTCGCGATGACTTCAGTTTCAGCAGCAGCGCCCTTATTGGTCTGTTGGTGATTGCTGTTGCCATAGCTACTGTTATAGTCATCAGCTTGGTGATGCTGAGGAAGAGGCAGTATGGGACCATCAGCCATGGAATTGTGGAGGTGAGAAACAACTCCTGCTCCATAACCGAGGATGAAAATAGTCAGCATTGAATCACATGTTGTGTGTAGGGGGCGAAGATGGCAGTAGCTGCCAAGCCATCAACTGCTCTGCTCCTAGTTAGATGGGACTTAACTCTGTAGATGCTGACGTCTTCATCGCTTTTTATTAGTATGCAGGTATCAGTCATCGGCGTGCCACGCTGGGACCTGTCACTTCACAGTTGTATTCGCTTATCACAAGGAATTCAATTAGGCTTCCCTGTCTGGCTCAGGATAGGATTTAGCAGTAAATGAGCTTTTCAGGCGATATCTTTAGCAGGGGAGTAAGTCAGTCAATCTATAGCAATTTGTCCTCCCAACTAATTTAACAACTATTAAGCCAGCGCGATCAGCTGAACGCTGAGAAGCAGTTCCTTCTTCTTCCTTGTGCTCCCAACGTGCACATTCCTAATGACAACTTAATGGAGTCTGGAGAAAGCTGCTTTTCCCCTTTGCCCAACCGATGCGTGAAATTATAACGACCTCTTTAATGAGAGAAGCGGGTCCCAAATTTGTAATGTTAGCTAACTTACCAGAGATTTGTGGAGAACGTCCCCAAAGAGGCAAGGGCAGGCAGGAGGCGTTAGCACCCGAACAAGGAACTCTGTTAAGCAAATTATTTTTTGTGGCTTGCTTTTTTTCCTGTATACTGCTTGCCACGGTGTTTATCCAGCATTTGTCTGTCTGCTGTCGTTACTATGAAGTAAGGCCTGCAAGTACCTCCTTTGACCAGTAACCGTCTGGTCTTTCTAAAGGTTGACCCAATGCTTACCCCAGAAGAGCGGCATCTGAGCAAGATGCAAAACCATGGCTACGAGAACCCCACTTACAAATACCTGGAGCAGATGCAGATATAAAAGAGATGAAGATACAACAGCCCTGACCGGGAAAGGAGCAGGGCGGAGGGCCAAAGGGGTCCAGCGTTTTGGATCAACTACTGACCAACAGTTGCTTCGAGAGGACTTCATCTTACATTCAGAACTCCTGGATCATTAAGACTATAATTACTACTGTAGAGTTGCAATTTCCATTCTTTTAAATGGGTGAAGAAATGATAATATAACAATATGATATATAAATCTCCTTAAATGGGAAAAATGGATCTATTGCAGATATTTGACTGAGATGTAGGTTTTTTTTTTTTTAAATAATCTGAAAAATACCAGTTCTGTTGTACTGTTGTCTGATACAAGCTCTATATATATAAAACGGGAAATGTTGATTTTTATTTCTGATAGACCACCTGTATATTGAGGGTCATTTATACCAGCCCGCCTTGTAAAAAGGAGACAGTTGTGGCTCTTCAGTCATTTTGGCTTTTATATATAAAGCAGTATTCTTTTTTCCTTCTTTTTTTTTTTTTTTTTTTTTAAGTGAAATTCGCTGGGAGTTGCAAAGAGATTAATTTAGGGATAGGAACTATGACAGCATAAGCAAGGAAGCAATTGGGAATGGTAACTAACAAAAATCCTTATAACAAGAAAAAAAAAAGAAAAAGAAAAAGAGAAAAAAAAAAATAAAGAAAAAACCCATCCTCATATGCCAGTGGTGTGCACCCTGCTGCTTAGCAGTTTGGGCTGTAGGAATCAAGACTCCCTGGAGGCAAGGAGTTAAAAGGCTTCTAGCATCTCTGTTTATAGTTACTCTAGTGGAATGTTAGAACATGGTTTGTGCATACTGGGGTCTGCACATTCCCCTTCCAGATTCAGTTCTGCTCTAGAGTTGGAATTTCCTGCTCTTGAATTTAAATCCTCTGTTCTGAACCAGTTTCCTTCAGTACTCACCTGGCATTAACAGCCCCCTCTTGCTACTACTTTCTAATTTCCCCCAGCGCTCCTGCCTCACCAGCACGGTAAGTAGTTAAGAGACGCAGCTTTTTGAGCCTTTGCATCTCTTTTGGCGATGTTGGGCCGTAGGCACGGCTTTGGGTGTTTGCCCAGAAATGACAAATCACTGCAATAATCAGTACCTTGGGAGCTGATGAAGGTGGAGTTCGCTTTAACTGGGGAGGGAAGAGAGGGACAAGTTGGGAAAGGGATAACTGCCTGCTTTAAGGGAAATTGGATGCATAGGCCCCAAGAAGAACAAAAGGGGCATTATTGTTCCACTCGCCATCATGTCTTTGTAATGCTTGTATAGTTGGTGTTAATGCTCACGGCTTTTTTAAATCTGGAGGTTCTGGTAACCTGTGGTGTATTTTTTCTATTTTTCCTGTGACTTTATTTTTTCTTCCCCCTTCCGTGTCTCTTCCCACTATGCACAGATTTACCTGCAAACTCCTTAGTGTGGTCTGTGGGGAATGTACAAAGTTTAAACACATCAATAAACACTTTAACTTCCAGATCATTTCTTCTCTTTATTCACGGGCTCGCTTAAGTTTCTCTCTCCTCCCACCATGTCCTTGCCAAACCTGCAGAATACCTTTCCCCGCCTTTTTGTCCACCTCCGCTTCGGCGAGAAGGATCATGCTGGTATCAGGAATGTATAGCCGTGCCTGGAGTCTTTTGTGGTATTTCCACACCCTGCTGACCTTTTCGGAGAGCAGGAGGTGCAATACTAAACCAGCGCCTAGGACTCCCGAATAACCTAACATCCCCAACGCTGCAGCCGTTAGATGCTGGAGCGCAGGTCAGTTAGAGCTGTAGAAGACACCACTAGTGGTTCTGCGGTGGTAAAAATGCCGGAACCTCTCCCTGGGTGAAGGCGGCTGCTGGCATGGCTTCGCAGAGCGAGCGGAGCCAAAGTGCTCTGCGGCAGCAAGCTGTTCCTGCCGCTCGGCCGTCCACCTGCACTTCCGCACGAGCTGTAGGAACAGATCCAGGTGGCGGGGAAGCGGATTTGGGTAGCAGAGTGATTGCGCTGGCTTCGCGCTCGGAGCCTGTATTGCCCGCGAGCCTTAGAAATAGGGTTGGACGGAAGACGGAGGGGCTGCAGGAAATCTTTGAGGGCATAGAAAAAGAGAGGCCTCAAACAGCGACACGGTTTCCTTGACTGCTTCCTGTTGTGGATGGCCAGATCTGAAATACTTCAAAGGCGTAAGGAGCCTGGCGCAGTAATTGGCTGGCTATGGTTAGCGTTCACTACATCACTTCTAATGTTTTTGTTTTACAAAGGGAGATAACTTGAATTCTTGATTGAACTTTCTCTTCCAGGACACCGAAAACTAACAGCCTGTAAAGCTCACAGCTGTCTCTGCTCCTGTATGTCGTTCCCCTTCTATTTTCCTTCTTTGAAGTGTGACCTCGAACGCAAATTCCTCCTCTCTCGCGTCTCGGTGAAATGACCGAAGAGTCACTGCCATTTGAACGCTGTTTTAGGAGGCCAAGAGGCAGAATTTATCTTCCTTCGCGTTGATCTGAGCGGTTCCCAATAGCTCTGAGTGAAGAGGGGGAGAAGAGGTAGGGGGAAACATGAAAGCTTAGCGATTTTGAGTAGGGAACGATTGTATGTCCTGTTTCTCCTTAGACGTGGGCTCCTTGGTTCCACTGGAACTTCCATGTTCTGGTTAAATTATTCAGACTCTGCAGGAAAGAACAGATGCCGTCCTAGAAAATGCCGTCTGTTGGCTTGTCACAACTACTTGGGAAAGAGTTTTGATTTTAAACTGTAAATTTAATTTAAATTATGCCGGAGCATATCTTCAGTCCAAAGCTGTTTCTTGGACTGCACCCTCAGGTAGGGTGACCTGAAAGAGAAACAAATTACAGAGGCTGCGGATTGATTTCCAGAATTTAATTTGGGTATTAGATTTTTGCTTCGATTAAATTCTATTAGTCCTACAAAATAAATACGTCAGGCTGGAATCAAAGTCTATTAGTTACATGCTTTGGCGCAGACTGCCAAGTGCTCAGGATCGATTCTTTATGATGGATTTTGACCGCAGCTTTTGAAAAGTCATGTTTAAAAGTACTCGCTCGAAGATCGGTGCTAAGACATGGCCCAGATGTGAACCGGTACCAAGAGTGCGATGAAGGGCTGCTATCCCGGCAAAGAGACCGCGGGGTAGTTGGGCGAAGCGTCAAAAGTTTCATCACGGTAAGAGGCTTAAAATTAGATGGTCCAAAGCAGAGCGGGGTAGTTAGTTGGAAAAAGACTCGCAGAGCCTTGTAGAGAGCTGCGTTTCAGAAGAAAATTGTGGTTTTAATAAAAAGTAATCCTCTGTTTACCTTTGAGAGGAGCAGCGTAGTGCTCGGTTCAGGAAAAAGGATGTTTGAGAGAGGGGGCCTTTGGTAACGGAGAACGCTGAGCAGAGGAGGACGCGTTGGGTCAGCTTGTCTCCTTTCTTTCTTACTGTAGAGGTGTTTCTTAATACCGCTTCTCCGAGGGTGCAGCGCGGTAGCGTACGTCGAAACTGTTCTGTGCACAACGCTAGGTGGATTTATTTTACCAGCCTCACTTGTCTTTCATGTGGAAAGCGACGCTTACCGAGACGCACGTGGAGTGTGCTTTCAATCATTCAGCCCCGGTCAACGGTGCTTGTGAGGAGAGGAGCTCAAGTATGTGGTGATGTGGTGCCTTTTCCTGTGCAGCTCCATCAAAAAAGGTAGCGTTAACCTGATGGAGCACGTAAAACCTTACACCTGGGGCATTTTAGCCCTGAGCATCGCTGTTTCTGAGAGCAAGCTGCAGATCGCAAGCTTAGGTGTCCTACGTCCTTTTGTCCAGCTCTACTGCAGTGCTTAAAAGTTGGTGTCATCACCCGGCAATTTCTTTGTGTGGGTCTCCAGAGCAGTTGCAACTCGGTAGTTGGCATGAGAGCTTTGCTCTTGGCTCTGTTGCGATGGCAGAGGCTTTTAGATGTGCACGGCAAGGGTCAAACAGTGATGAGCTAGAGAAAGACCGTTTTTATAGGACGTAGTAACAGGCAACTGGTAAGCAGAGTAATAAAGAGTAAGGTAGGGAAAGCGAGGGCAAGCGGAGTTCAGTACTGATGTTAAGTGGCTTGGAAAGTGTGAAAATGTGTCAGTCGAGCCTTTGAAAAACGGCGGGCTGCTGGAAATTAGCATTGATCTCCCCGCTGCACGCAGGAGGGCAGACGGAATCGGTATAATGATCTTGTCCATGCTGGCCCGATGTCCCACCTGCCAGGCGCTGCCGGGGCCGGCGAGTGCACGCTGCGTGCCGGCTCGGCTCTGCAGCAGTTTCTCAACCCCTGTAAAAAGCTGTTTGTGCTCTCGGGTCTCGGTGGGACCACGTGCAAATCACCTGGCCGCAGTCCTTGGCAACAGCACGGGATGAAAGCCTTGGGGAGCTGTAAGGCAGCAGGCTTAAAAGCTGTTTCTCCGGTGCAGGAGTCAGGCATCCTTAACCCGTGCCGGGCAGTGCTGGCTGCCTCTCCCCAAATGCACCCTTTGATCCCAGCGGGCACCAGTAGTTTCGCTGCAGATGGGGGGAGAAGGCTCTGCCGAGTGCAGCGCGTAACAGAGACGAGGCATTAATGCATGTGTATGTGATTCTGCAGGAGCGAGCGTGTCAAAAAAGGCAAGGGTTTTGCTGTATTTAGCAGTGACCCGTGGGGAACCTGTGCTTTGTTGCAGGAGCACTTAACCTCTGCCCTGTAGGCTCTCCGTGTGGTCAGCCAGGCTGGTTTAACGTGGGCTCTTTTATTTCAAGCAGCTCTCCTTTCCCGAGAGCAAATTGAGGACAGGCTGCGGGCTGAAGGGGTTGCTTGTTAAAATAGCATCGGTCGGCCTCTGGATGGTACCTGGGAAGTCCTCCGAGCGGCCGCCATGCCCGTCGCCGGCAGCGCGCCGAAGAAACCCGGTGCTCGGGAGCGTTGGGCTGAAGGTGATGGGAAAGGCCGGGCCCTGAGGGAAGCGGTCCGATCTCCCCAAAAGGTTGCTGTGGGGCATGTTGGGGGGAAGGGGTAAAGACCCTGCCACGGCAGAGGTAAGAGGAGGGGGAGGGGATGGAGCGTGGTCTGTGAAGCTTAGTACCCTCTTCCAAAATTGCTGGCTCTAACTGGAACAGCTTGGGGATATTCCTGTTTTCTGGAGGCTTCCTCATCCTCCCTCCTTACGGCCTGGCTGCTCGTGTTGCGAGAAGGTGCGTGACTCAGTCGGTTTTCCGTTTGCTGTGCCTGGGACTTCCCCAGAGGGTCCCTTTGATCTCTGGATGGGAGAGCAGAAGGGGCAGGGGGAGCCAGGTTTACCTGTGAATTTTCCTCCCAGCGTCCTCTGCAGCCTCCCTGGCAAAGCGAGCCGGTGCAAATCCTTCCTCAGAGCCCAGGCTGGAGGTCGCTCTGGAGGCAGAAACCTCTCGAAGGCTGGCTGCCCCAGCCCAGGAGCTTCTCACCGTGCCTTCGTGCGAGAGCGGGGATTCCCCCGGAAAGCAGCCTCAGTCCTTCCTCCTCCTCACCTGCCCCCCACAAACATTACATGGTGGGGAGCACGTCTGTTCTCCAGCCGGAGACGGCGTGGATGTGCAAACAGCCCGTGGGGCAGCCCCACGGAGCAGCTCCGAGTCCGTGCCCGCACGACTGCGGCTTTTCTCCACCTGACGGCGCGGCAGTAAGTGAAGCACCTGAGGCTTTGATCGCGTTTGCTCTTTGCTTTGAAACGTCTCCTTGCGCCGGCTGTGTGCGTTGCTGTTCCTTCCAGGTATCTGCGCTCGGAGGGAGGGAAAGGATGCGATTTCCCCCTGTACCGCAGAGGCTGCCTCTGAGGCGAAGCCTGGTGACCTCCGAGACTGCAGCGTGCTGTCGGTTTTGCTGGGAGCTGCGGGGTTTCTTCCCTCCAAGGACATGGAAGGTGCATTGCCTATGAGAAAGGAAGCTGTTCGTCGCGGGGATGAAATGTACTTGACTTGGCCTATAAGCTGCGGTGACTCTAGCGATCTGCACGTAGCTATAAAGCTGACGAGAGGTGTCTCTGCTGCCATAGCCTTGAGGAGGTCCTGGCGTTAAAACACCCGTGTACCCTGAGCACAGCCCTGAGGCCCCGAGTTCAAGCTGCTATCTGCTGCGATGCCACCCATGCCTTGTAGGCACGTTTGGCATTGCCACTGCTCTGGTGCTGCGCCCACGTTAGCAAGGCCTGCGGGCTCGCCGGGGACTCTTCCGACCGCTTTCCCCAGCGGGCTGTTCTGTATCCTAAATTTCTGGGGAGGTGATGCCGTGAAGGAGGTTGGGTGTCCCGCAGGAGGCATTTATTGCTGACTATGCAAGATCCCACGGGCTGCATGCCGTGGGTTCTCCTTCTACTGGGAGAAACAGATACGGCCTTAAATTGTTTTGAAATTCTCTCCCTGTAAAATGTATTGCTCTAATGTCTAGGAGGGCCGAGGGTGCTTTTTTTCGTTCTGCTGCTCATGCTGGACGATGTAGATGAGGGGTAAGGAAGATGCAGTTGCGACTGAGTTGGATTGAACATCCCTTCTGGCTTGTACCATAGCAATTGTTTAGGGCATCCTCCTGCAAAGTCTCTCAGATGAAGGGGTCTGTCTAGCAATGGCGAGCTCAAAATACAGGGACGTTCTGGTCTTTTGGATGGTGCCAGGGTGGATTTTATGTATTTATTTATTTATTTACTTATTTATTTATTAGCTGAAAGCACAGCTGCTTTGGAGAAAATACCTGCAGGGAGAAAATGGTGTCAAGGCTTTCTGAGCAGAGGGAGGGAGGGCTTGATTCCCTCGCCTGCTCCTTGGGTGGCTGCTTTGTGTTTGTGCTCCCCGGGGAGGGTACCCAGTGTCTAGCTGCAATTCTGGAGCTGGGCTTGGTCCCCCCGGGACGTGCCTTTGAAGGAACAGCAAAGAGAGGCAGTCCTAAAAGCAGTCTAGTTGAAAAGAGGCATTACATGGTGGGTTGTTTTTCTGCGTGTTTACCAGGGCCTCCGGTTCCTGCGGTAGACACTGGCACAAGAACAGAGCGGAGCCGATTCTCTCGGGGCTGGCACTGCGTAATCAAATGCAAGGTGAGTAATAATCGTTTTCTCCAGCGTGGCGGTTTGGCAGGGAATAATCCTGCAGCTGGTGCAGGCTCATGGAGAAGTGTAGGTTGGAAGGGACTTCTGGAGGGCATCTCGCCTCGCTCCTGCTGAAAGGGCCAACTCTGAAGTCAGATCAGGTCGCTGTGCGGGTGAATGTAACGCTGCCTTTTTGTGCAGCGGCTCCCCTTCCCCTCTCTGTGGGTTTTGGGGCATGAAAAACTATATGAATTGGTTTATGCGGTCAGTAAAGTCCGAAGGTGAATTTTCCTACTCCATCTTAACAGTGGACCACAGGAAAATTGCATCCTTTTTTACTCCACTGGGCAAATGTACGTATTTGTGTGCAGCTCTTTTTCTGGGGATGCGGTCCTCAACCCTACTTCTGTGGGGAGGGAAGGGTCCTGGGTGTCACTTCTTAGTATCTGTTCTTTTGATGCAGTGGGGTAATCTGCTTTACAGGCTTTGAGATGTTGTCTTAGCCTGTGAAGACGTGGTTGCGGACCTGAGTTTTCAGCAGGCAACTTTCCTCACACAGCACCTTTGGAGAACGGCTCGTTGCCACGTGAGTACTTGCGTGCTGGAAAAGAAAGCAACTGCAGGCACAGCGGTGGTGTGGCTGTTCTCTGCGGGGACGCATTTATGGAGGTTTGTGTTTTTCAGGGCTGAATTTTGTTTTTACCGCTTGCTGGTGGCACAGGCTTGGAGCAAGTCACCGGAGCCAGACTGGGACTATCCTGGGGCTTGTGCCCCTGCGGCAACGTTTGGACTGAGCTAAGTTCCAGCTATTCAATGTAATAATCCCTTTTGTACAGCTGATGTGTGTTTTGTGCCTTCCTCTCCTCGTAATTCCAGGAGGTTTTTTTCTTACTGCTGTCTCCTTGTTTTGAAGGGTGAATACCAAGAATATCTCAGCGGATGCTGCACCCTTCACTCTTCAAGATGATGCGTCAAGAACTACAAGCCACAGATGAGAAAAGTCCTCGTATTTTACTTTCAGGCCTATTTGCTTAAGTTTATTTTTAAAAACTAGAGAACACTTGAATTTCCCACGACCCAGAATCATTACTGGAATTGACTCTTCCCCAGAAATCGACTCTTCCCCAGAAATCAGTTTTGCTATCTGGCAGAGCGCTCCGGATAAGGTATCGCATGCTCGTGCATTTTTCACAAGGGACTTGGGCACAGGCTTATTTTTGAGATGTTCAAGTGTTCTCTACTTTTATAGATAATCAGTAAGGGATATGGGACTGGGACGAGTCCATGCAGCAACGCAATACTTCACTGGTACGTTTGAAATATCTTTATGAAGAAAGGCGGAAGCTTCATAAATAATCATATTTTTTCCAGAGAGGACTTGGACTTTGGCTCACTTGAGAGAGGTGTTCGTTAGCATTCTCTTCTTAGAGGTGGATGATGCGTGTTTTTTACTGTGCAGAGCTGAATAAATACTCGTTACTTGGTCTCTTTTTTTTTCCATGTATAAACTCTAGGGATGCCCCCCTGCCTGTGACTTTCAGTTCCGTCCTGGCATACACTATTGTAGAAATGTCTCATGTGTTTGGTTTTTTTTTTTTTTTTTTTGGGGGGGGCAGGGCAGGCAGTGTTTGGTTGTGGTTTTTTTATTTATTTTATTTGATTATATTTTTGTTGTTATTGTTCTTCTGAGGCTGTCATGGTGTGTTTTACTTGAACGGACTTAGAGTAGATGACTCCTTGCGGAGAGATAGATGCCTTCATCTGCATCCACGCATAGTTCTTTACCTGAACTGTACCAAGTTAAAAGATACTATGCCAGGGCTCTAAGTCATCTTTTATTTTGTGGCTTCTTCACTTACACCTGTTCCCTGGTGAATCACAGCAACAAGAGAAAGCATACAGCACTTAGAATAAAACATAAAGCACAAAATAAAAGCTTTCTGTCAAAACAAGAACAGACAGGGATTACTCTTTACCACTGGAGAGCTAACAAAACAGCTTTACAGTCACATTTATACATCCACATTTATACATCCACAGCTGTCTGAGAGACAGTACAGGCTCCAGCACTGCACTTAAGCCTGGTCCAAAATATAAACTAGCTTCTACATAAGATGAATCAAATAATACATGCACTCACAAAAGTCTCAGTCCCTGAGCTCAAGTGATAATTAATCAATTAGTTAATCAAGCAAACTGCTACAGCTGTGGCTTCAGGAACTAAGCAGTGAAGCACATCTCCACCCCTTTGTCTTTGTGCCATTTAAATCTAAAGTTTACCTGTGCTTTGCTACAGAACAACCTGAGAAAGCTTAAACTGGACATGCATACATAACTTAGTTTTCCTTCAGCCAGTAAGAAAAAAACAGCTGAGTTTTTCCATTCTTCATTGGATCCCCTCAGAAAGACAAGGGAAATGCATGATTTTAGGCTGACGCCTCTTCTCTGGTTGCGCCTCCCAAAGGCTTCTGTCACAAAAAGTTTTGATGCAGCATTAATTTAAAGCAGAACGATGGCACAATGGAAAAAAACAAAATCTAAAACCCAACCCCTTAAAAACTTAACCTTAAACCAGCACTCCACTGGCCATTTGTAGAACACTACACGATTTAAGTCAAGTATTTTGAATTTAAAGACAACCTAAATCAGTTTTATTGTAATAAGGGATTTTTATGAAGAAAACTTTCTATTTAGGTGACACTGCTGCAGCCCAAGCTCCAGTTAAGACCGAGACATCTCCTGCAAGCCGTTCACCTAAGCTTTTTCTGACAAATCCAGGAAATGGGTGGGTTTTGTCTGTTGGGTTGCAAATAGAGTCTCCCAGTGAGGAGGAAAGGGAGCTGCACCATCTCCATGAGATGCCACTAGCCCACAAGGAGGAAAAAAGAGAAACCCCAAACCCAACTTTTTTTTTTTTTTTCCCACCCTTGCATCTCCGTGACAGTACTCACCAGGTGATGGAGCAGTTGAAGTTGCATGGGGAGCCGTGGTAGCACATCATAGCAGTCAGGTCAGCAAAGGAGATGTATCACGAATATGCTGCAAATCAAATAAAAATGACAGGTTATCCGATAGACACAAATAAAACCATCTTTCTACTAAGCTCACACATCAAAGCAGGCACTACAGACATTTTATTTTCCAACAGCATCAGCCTCAGTCAAGAGAAACAAGGGGCAATTAAAGTCACCAGGGGAGGAAAGCAAAGAGGTAAGAGGCAACTACTGTTCTTTCATCATCACAGCACCAGTTCTGGGGAATAGCTATTCCAGTTTTTGATGCAGTATTAATGGCTTGAGCTGCGTTTCCAAGCAGTGCTGGCAGCGCATCATTTAATCCGTGGCTTTCATGCTCATGCCCCCACTGCAATATCGCCACACGTGGGTATTTCTACCCAGCACACGCAATCAAAGCAGCTTCTGGAGAAGGGAAGTCCTGGCAATAGTATTAAGCATTAGAAAAACCTTTCTTTATATTTATACCCAACCTTGTCCATCCTGACACGTGCAAAAAGCCAGAAGTACACCCAAGGCAGGAGCCGCAGAGACTGCTACTGCAGTTGAGGACTCTGAGGACAACCTCAGGCTTGCTAAGGCATACCGAGGACAAAAGGTTTACCCGATTTTACCAGTTGCATGTAAGATGTTTTCAAACTTCTTTAAGGAAAACAGTAGGACAGGTAATTACAAACTCATTGGGCTCTACTTTGCTATATAGAAATGGAGAAAGCACTTAGCGCTTACCACCACTCTTGGTGCACGCATCTGTTCCCTGGCTGCCTAATGTGTTTCATTGCCTTGATCGTTACAGCATCAACGCACCAACTGCTGAGTGGTAGCTGGGGAAAGCTGGTGGGGCTCCGTCTCGCTGACGTTCCTCCTACGCCTATCCACGTGCAGCTGAGCTCTACTGAGGAGTGACAAGGGTACGGACTTATCTGAAGCTGCCAAGGAAACCAGCCTTCTTTCGGCAAGATGTTGACCTGGGAACTTCTTAGGTGACCAACAGTGCTGCACTGGTCCTGCGTCAATGGTGCTGTAGTGGTCCTGTGTCAACGGTGCTTCCCCTTATACTCTTGTTGAACTTCAAAATGCCCCACAGAACCAGCACGAGCTGGGCATCCAGCACAACTAGGTAGCCCAAGACCAGTCTTGGCAGGTAGACGCAAGGCGTGAACCTCACCACATCCTGTGAGGCAAACAGATATTACTAAGCTTAAGTATAAAACATAGATTGTAATCTTTTGGGGGTTTTTTTGGTCTTTTTTTTTTTTTTTAGTATGTTTTGAAACGCCTCTGCCATAGCCAGAGTTTTTGGCTCACCTGAAGCAGCCAACATGCTTCTGTGTTTTAGAAAGCATCTGCTCTTATCTGAAGTAATGAGCACATTACAGCCTGATTGTTTGCTGAACAGCCATAAATCTATGGCGCTGGTGTTTGATACCAAAGGATGCCCTACGAACATGGCAATTTGTTTTGTGAAACACATTGGCACACCTGGGTTTTTTTCATTTTATCCCCCCGCCCCCCCCCCATGTAATGCAGTCACTCCTATCTATTTTCAAAGCAGTGCTGGAAAAAAAAACCAAACCACACCTACCAGAAATTCATATACCTGACCACTTGTCAGGCAAGACACGAGTGATGTGAGCAGTACAAGACAGGTTAGACTCCACAGATATATCAAGAGGAAAATTGTACCTTATTTCAATAATGCCACTCTTAACACAAGTGTCACTGGGGTTCTTAAAATGCATGATTTTTGAGCATCAAATTATACACATTCATTCAGCAAAGCATTCGCTGCTCTGGAGTCCCATGAATTTTAGAACAAATACATTAACAAGTAACGATTAGCTTATCGTCTCTATCACATCATATAATTCCTGATGAAACCAAGAGCTACACAATAGCGTAACAGCCAGAGCAGCATGCAGCTAGGAGCGGCCTCCTCACCACCTCCTCTCTGAACACTTCATGACCGCCATCCAAACACGGCCCAAGGTGCCAGACCATGCCAACAAACATGCACCAACCGGGAATTCTATCCACCAAGATGCTAAGCACTTCAGCTTGACCCAGGGAAACGCTAGAGCACATGGCCGGTTTTAAGATCAAAACCGCAGCATCTCCGCTAGCGCTGAACGATGACAGACTTAGCTGGATGAGGCCAGAGCACTCGGCCCTTTGCAGAAAGGGAACCTGCATTTATCACAACAGGTAGGCCAACGCCTCTGCGAGCAAGTGCTCAGACCTGAAACCTTCAATGGCCCAAGCCATCAGGCACCCAGCACCCAAATCAGTGCCAACATCAATATGGGACCCTTTCACCAAGTTCTGCTGGCGTCTGCACCGTCTCTTCGCAAACATGACGGACGCCCCAGTGATCTGTCTCGCCAGAAGAAGCTGCACCAGCCAAAGCTGGAAAGCTTTTCCCTCCTTCACAGCACTTACCTGTTCGCTTTGAAAACTTGCACCGTCTCCTTTCTGCAGCCAAATAAGCGTTTTGCTCATCAACGGAGAGCAGGATTTACACTTGCTCTGAACAGCTCTAACAATTAACAGAGCAGATCTCCCACATCCTGACCCTCTGCCTATCCTAGGACAAACAACAGGCTTCCCCCGGAGAGGCATCATCTGTACAGACTTGCTAAACCCTAACCCTTAACCCCAAATTGCTTCTTTTAAAAATGCCTCTTATTCCGCAGGCGATAAAGCCAGCAGCTGCAACGCCTTGTGCACATCGTCCCGGGAGCCAGCAGCGAGGGCAGGGTAGGTGCGTGCATCTGGCTTCAGGTTCTCCACCTTGATCCGACCCTCTCAGGATCCTCTTCCATCTCTTAAGGCAGCTGCAGTGAAAATCTTGATGCGGGTGCCGCTTCAAACAGCACCGCGAGGCACAGCTCACCAGGCACCGATATGCCCCTTTCGCAGCTGGGTCAGACCTTCCCTGAACCAACATTTATCTGCACATACAAGATGAGAGCTGGCACGCACCCAGCGTTTGGCAGGGGTGAAAATGGCCAAATATTGCTGTACCGCTTGCCACGAGTCTTACCAGTTGCTCTGTCCTGGCCCCTCCGGGATGGTTGTTTGCGGCCAAGGCCCACGGGCAACCCCCTGCCCAAATTCCGAAGGGCAGGCAGTGAGTGGGTGACCCCTTCTCTAGTAATGCCGTGCAGAAGCAGGCAGGACCCAGCCACTGCATTACTAGAGCTGCTAAACTGTTAATTACAGGTTGCTGTTATCACATGCAGCCTACCCGTGAGTTTTGGATGAGATTGGAGTTATGCCTACTTATAGACAATGCATAAGCATGTACTGCTTGCTGTTGTTATTCAAATCACTTGAGTTAATAGGCAAGAAAAGCATTAAGATTTAAAAAAAAAAAAAAAATTATAAGTTCTGGAAGAGAAAAGTGACCTAGAAAATCCAATTGTCCTCTAAATGGCAATTGCACTAAGTTTGGAAACTAAATTCACTAATTAAACTGAAACAGTAGATTTTAGTGGCGCTTAAAGTGCTGATTTCAGCTCCTCTTTAAACCATGAATCTCCAGCAAGTCATAACAATAAGAAGTTTTGCATACAGACGCCAGGTACTAAGAGTCTGCAAAGCACTTCAGCTCTCATAGCAGCACCTTTCCATATGGTCTCAAGACGCTTCTCCTCCCTCCAGCTGCAGCAAGACAGTACCCTAAATCACACCTTGCCTCCACCAGCCATTCCACCCAAGGCTTCCATGGCCAGTTCCTCCAGGCGAAAAGTCTGTCCCCAACATTTGCCAGCAGCAGGGGATTTGTGGAAAGGGGAAAACTTCTATCTCCCCCTTTCAGTTATCTTCTCATAGCCCTTAACCACATGCTGACTTAAATCTGGGAGCACAAGGGTCTCTATTCCTCCCGAACACTTCAGCACGAACATGCTCTGGGTAGCTCAATCAATTCCCTAGTCTAATAGTGCAGCAAAGACTATTTGCCGTTAAAAACACCGGCCTTAGTGTTTCTGTATGCAAATAGACAGGAAACAAAGATAAAAAGCGGGTAAGTATTGCCTTAGCTCCTGGCTTGCACAGTACCATTTAGTTAATCGTTAACAACTTGCTAATGCGCAGATCAGCATAGAGATGTGGCTTCCCTTTCTGGCCAAGGTATTTCCAGGAGCAGATCACAGCCCACAGACCATGAAAAAAGAAAAATCAGTGCTGGAGTGGCACGTCTGCATCGCTGCCGTCTCCCTGGGGACCAACAGCACAGACAGACCACAGGAGCTTCCCAAGGAATCAAATGTTCTTCCACAAAATAATAACACTACACCAGCAGGGGAGCAGTATCGGCTGGGTCTGTGTATAATAATGAGGTCCCCGGTAATTAAAACCGCCATCATAGCCCACCTTGGAGAGGCAGGGATTGCAATAGAGTGGGATGTCGCAGCTCTGTACTCCCACCCTATTTCAGGGTCACCCACGTCTGCCTGTCGCACGCTCCCAGCACAAGCAGCAATGGTTTTGGGTGGACAGCGCAGGCTTTCCTGATCAGTAAACACTTGCACATCGCCTAGTCAATGAATTTTATTGCCTTCCAGCTTCAATGGGAAAGAGCGCTTTGGGTTAAAGGCTTGTTATAGAAGATATCAGTTCCACACGCAGGCAAGCTAGGAACTGCTCTACGACTGCAATTACAGCCACAGCAATCTCATTTCTTCTTTCGACTCTATTGACCCAACAAATGTTAGTCATATCTCAAATATGGGACACCTCTATCGCCCGACTAGATGACAGGTAATTTTGCGCACCCCATTCAAAGAAACTCTCGTGCGTTAGCTTTAGGCCCAGAGCACGATCCCAGTAAGCTTGTTATAACACGCAGCTAGATGATCAGTAAGTATTTGCTCTTATTTGCATTTATTCAAGAAAAGAAGAAACGTTCCCCCTAAAGACCTACATTTTAAGCAGCAAAAACCTCACTAAGAGAGGGATTCAGCATTACCTAGATAACACCAGGGCAAGAAACAAAGAAACAGGAAAAAAGTAACGTTCGTTGATCAAAGGGGAAAGAGATTTTTTTTTTTCCCCTTTTTCAATCAAAGTGCAGTACATAGGGTTATAACCTATGCACTAAGCTTCCCGTTAATGGCAGCTAGTCTATAACAAGTTGACCGAATGACCCTGCTTCTAGTCCCACGAGGACTGTTAATAACCGGAGCACACCACTTCCACAGAGCACATTTGAAGCTCTCACTCCAGTGTGGGAGATCCACATCAGCTCCAGTTAAAGGCAACCCTCCCCACCAGATCCCAGCAAAACCATAGCTCCTGAATGCCGGCCTGCTTTACAACCCCAAATAATAGTCCTCTGTGTGGGTGTGAAGCCATCAAGGCTTCAAAGCATGTTTCAAGGGTCCCTCTGCAAGCTGAACCCTGCCCAGCAAACACCCCATCTCCCAGGCAAGCCAAAATCCATCACAAACAGCCTGCCTCACCTATCTAAGTCCTCCTCTCAGCTTCTGATTAAAAACAAGCAGGAGAGCAGCTACGTGCCAGTGCTAACAGAGCAACCTCCATCCTTTCCATCCACTGGCCACCCACCCCTTTCTCCGGGCAGATTTGGCCACGTTAAGTCACATGCAATCCCATCCCTCCAATGCTTCATCCACCCCCCAAACCATTTTGAAGCCGGACGTCACCTTAACCGTGCCTTCAATCTTAAGGCATTGTATTCAAGAGATCCACCGAGGTGGTTCGTTAAAGTACTTTATTGGTGATCATGTATACTCTGTGCACATTAAGTTTTGTACAAAAAACACCCCTCCATTAACACCAGAGCGAGCGACAGCTACCAGGAGCTTTGAACACTGGTTTGGCTCCCTTCTGCAGAAGCAGAAGTGAAANACCAAAAAAAAAAAAAAAAAAAAATAGCCAGATCGGCCACACCAGTTGGACTCCACCAGCAAACCAGTCCTGCAGTTCGCAGCCTGAGCTGCGGCATGAAAAATTAAAAACTCCCTCCTGGAGAAGCCTGGTTTGCTCTTGCTACTGTTAAAGGGATGCACGGGAAAGGCTTTGCACCTCCTGCTGCGCTCTGCCTTCAGGATCCTGCCTCCCACTTCTGATGCTCTGCTATCAAGTGCCCGTGTAGTTTATCGAGACTAATTAAAAACCTCATCTCAAGAGCTCTAAGCCAGCGGGGAAGAAGTTTCCATGCCCGCCACGGCCTCACTTGTCGTCCGAGCTGTTCTCTGGCAGCAGGGCACCGCTGGAGCTCTTGTTGCCTTTGCGAACGCACATGCCGCAGTCCAGCTCCACGTCGATGTCCTCAAACTTCAGCTGGCAGGACTCGTTGCAGCTGCAGGAGAGACAGTGACACCGGTCAGCTATTTGCGGGCAGCGAGAGCTCTTGGCTCACCCCAGCCCACTTGGGAAGGCTGCTAAGGACCGTCTGCTCTGCAGTAGCACCAAGCCCGTCCTTTCCAGCCAAGCCACGAACTAGTCCATGCTTGGATACCCACTTTTCTTATCCTATCATACACCGGTGGCTAGATTTCCCAAGGTAGCATTGGGTCTAGGTATTGCTCTTGGCCTTCCCTACTTACGCACGGTGCCAGGACCCCTCTCCCCCACGTACCAGCGAGATGCGGCAGAGTTTGCTGCCAAGACGGCGAGAGCGCCCGCGTAATGCCAGCAGAAGCACATGGTGAGGAACGTGAAGTTGCTGCGGTTGGTCTGATCCCAGCCCGGTCCTCCCCACGGAGGGGACAGCACAAACCCAATCTGGTCACAGATAGAAGAGACATTAGGCATCAGCACAAGTCAGGCTTTAGCACAGCCCCCCTCGTTTCTCCTCCTGTTTTTAGCCAAGCTGCTGCAGCTGACTATGGACTAGAGGCACAATAATCCCAAGCAACACCCGGACCGCTGCCCTCAGCACCCCCAAGCACGCTTGCCTCCCCAGACTGACACAGGGGTGCATTTCAGGAGGAGAGGGATGCTCTGCAGACAAGCCTTAGGGCTCGCAGTGCAGCCCAGCATCCCCAGAGAAAGAGGACAACCCAAAGGCTACATTGCCAGGCCATGCATTTCTCCCTAGACCCAAAGCTGGGCGATTACGTGAGAGGTTTCCGGGTGTTTCCAGTTACTTGGAAGAAATTGGACCTAACAAAAAGAACAAAACCTCACGATTGTGGTTTCCCACCCTTGCGCGGTCTAATTTCCATTTAGCGTGCGGGTTCATTGATGTTGCATACATTACCCATGCATCTCTCCACAATGACAGCTCTGACTAAGCCTCGTTTCCTCCTCTTATTTACTAAGATACTCCAACCAGCCTACAAGTTTAACCCAACAGACGTGCCGTAAACGGGCAGAGCAGCCCCCCTCTGCTTCTCTTCCTGGGTGCAAAGCCTGCTGCTCAGAGGAGAGCGCTGGATACGCACTGACCTGCCAGAGCCAAGAACCCTGGAGAAGGAAGGAGCTGGTCCTGAAGGTCTCCAGAATGATGTGGTCTCGGAGGAACACCTCTAGGAGGGCACAGAGAGCTCCAGCAAAAATAGCCATGACCAGCAGGGAATGGAGGTGGTGGTCCAGTGCAGCATCGCCGTAGTCACGGAAACAGAAGAGCAAACCTGCCAAGATTTACGCTGCATTAGAACAGGATGCTCTGGGATTTGTTATCTTTTTTTAAAAAAACAAACAAACCCACATCTGAAAACTAAGACTGTGCTCCAGGTCTTGCTACGATCAGCCTGCTGTCGTCACCTTCACTCTGCAAGGACCACGCAGGCCCAGCACCGGGGTCTGCTCTGCCCATGGAGTAACCCCCGTTCGCTGCAGGGATCCCCATGCCCCAGCCAGGGCCGTAGGGTTGGCAGGAGGAGCACAACGATGGGCACCTCCAGCTCAGAAGGGGATGGAGAGCTTTGTATCAGGGTTTGTCCCTCTGCGCATCCAATCGAGGTGGGGGGACAACAGCTTTTTGCAACTCCGGCTGCTTGTCACCATCCCTAGGGCCTCGTGCATCCCCCATGCATCCAGCCGTGGCTGGATTCGTGTTTGGGGAGGAACAGGGAGGCGGTGACTTCGGCACGCAGCCGGTGCCATCGCGCATCTGCACACCCTCCAGCTCTGCCTGCTTGCACAGCACCTCGCCGGCCTTGAAACAACCCAGGGATTTTGGGCTGCTGCACATCAATGACCCTCCCAACGCTTCCCCTAAGCTATAGTCCATACTCTTCCCAGGCACCGTGTGCAATTCACCTTCGATGAACAGAGCCACGGACAGCGAGAGTCGATCTAAGCCAAGGGGCAGCTTGAGCGGGGAGTGCGAGACGACGTCCACGATGCCGGACAGGAGGAAGAAGAGGTACATGGTGGTGTAATGCCAGTGGGTGAGGTCTGTCCAGCTGTGCATCTTGGGGCTGTACAGCTGCAGGTGGGGACCAGTGGGAACAAACTGCTCGACCAATATCCCTGGACAGAGAGCAGAAAGGTCATGCTTTTCCTTTTACACAGGGGAAAGGACAAGCTTGCAGGAAACCTCTCTTTGCAATGGTGAAGTTGTAGTGGTATTTGCCCAGAGGAACGGTAGCAAGGTCCCATCACAGAGCGTGCCACAAGCACGTCCCCAGGCCCTCCCACACCAGCTGCGGCCGTTTCCCACTACAAACAGCCCCAGTCTCACAGGAGAGAGCGGCTGCAGTGCCAGTAGATATTGGGGCAGAGACTCATCGTCATCATCTCTTACCTGCTAGAGCAAAGAAAGCTTTGACCGCTCCTTCGAAGACTTCCACGCGCTGGACCCCATAGCTTGGCTGGCTCTCGGCATTGGCTTTCCGCCTGAGATACTTCAGGGTGTATCGCACAGACCACCAGAGACCAAAAATTAAGAAGAAGGTGCCCCGGAGGGCACTGCCAAGGAAACTCGTTGGCATCAGGCTCACTTGCTGGACCTGCAAGGACAAAGAGCGTCTGGGGACTGACTCAAAGTATCCCCAAGGGAGACGTGGGGCTGCTCACTTGCTCAGCATCCCTGGGGAGCTGCATCCCAACAGAGCAGGTGAGCGTGGCTCTGCCATCCATTGCAAAAAGGTAATAATACCAGAGATGTGACATCACCATGGAGAAGCTGCCACCGTGTACCACTGTATATATGTTTATACATATATATGCACGTGGTTGCACACGCACAGTCATCAGGACTTCATCGTGCCAGAGAAAATACAGTAGCGCCCAAGAAAGCGTAACAGCTACATGCTATTAGAGGAGGAACCATAACAAAGTTTTTGCTAATAAAAAGCAACATGACAATTATTTCCTCAGAACATAAACTCCCTCCAAGCTAGATAATTACCAGGGTGTGAATTCAGCTGGCGTGTTCAGCAGCTCCAGCCAGCCAAGGCTTTGCTGGGCCCTACCGGCTGCGCAACAGGAGGAGGAGGAGGCAATCCAGGAACCATTACCATTTCTAAAAGGAGTCTCATACATATTCCACACAATATGAAACACAGGCCGTGATTTGACACAAGGGAAAGAGGTTTCATCTCCAGTATGAAGAGCTCAAAAGCTAAAGGCCTGAAAATTGCCTTTGTGCTAAGCCGAACCAACGCCACCAGGCACCAGCAAGGATGGAGAGGAGCAGAGGCATGGCAGCACGACCAGCTGCTGTGGGCCGAGTTATATCCTGCAAAAAAATCCTAGAGCGGCAAGCACGGAAGGGAATAAGTAATGATCTAAATGCTTATAGAGGTGAGCTTTTGCTGTTACCTTGGGATGGCCTTGTTTCCTCCAGCAAGACCTCTCTCCTTGCTCTCTGTATGCATCTACCTCCTAAGGAGGTGTCGTGGTTTAACCCCAGCCAGCAACTAAGCACCACGCAGCCGCTCACCCACTTCCCCTCCACACCCAGTGGGATGAGGGAGAAAATTGGGAAAAGAACTAAAACTTGTGGGTTGAGATAAGAACGGTTTAATAGAACAGAAAAGAAGAAACTAATAATGATAATGATAACACTAATTAAATGACAACAGTAACAATAAAAGGGTTGGAATATACAAGTGATGCACAACGCAATTGCTCACCACCCGCCGACCGATGCACCCATTAGCCCCCGAGTGGCGATGCCCCCCAGTTCCTAAAACGTCACTTGGTATGGAATACTCCGTTGGCCACTTTGGGTCAGCTGCCCTGATTGTATTCCATCCCAGCTTCTTGTGCCCCTGCAGCTTTCTTGCTGGCTGGGCATCAGAGGCCAAAAAACCTTGACTTTAGACTAAACGTGACTTAGCAACAACTGAAAACATCAGTGCATTATCAACATTCTTCTCATACCTAGCTCAAAAACACAGCACTATACCAGCTACTAGGAAGACAATTAACTCTAACCCAGCTGAAACCAGGACAGGAGGTCTCGCTCTTTCCCTCCTCCCGGGCTTTCTGGTCCTTTTCTACAGCTCAGATGCGCATGGAAGAAGGCATTACTCATCCTGAAGCTACACACCAACTTGCCCTTGCATCAGAAATCACATCCTCGCTGTGTTTATAAATACCAAAGCAAATTGCAGAGGCTGGATGAACAACTCCAGCACGTTCTCCAAGTCCTCCCACACTGGAAAGTAATTAGGCACTGCAAAATAAGGGTAGGATATGGTGTGGCAAGTGCCTTAGGTGAGGGAGAGCTCTGCAACACGGCCCCAGTCAAGTTTTGGCTGCAGAGCTGGAATCGGTCGAACAGGCTCAGCCCCGCGTGGGCAAGCACGGCGTTTGTATGCCGAGACTATCGTCATCAGTTGCATCTCCGGGACACGGGTAATCTGGGGAAGGCTCAAAGCTGTTTACACCGTGTTAAGGTTTCCTTTCAGGAGGGAAGTTACTAAACAGCCTTTCAGGCAGATGAGAAACGCCCCATCCCAGGGGCTGTTTCGGGCATCGGTGATGGCTTTCTGCTCTATTTTGGATGACTACATTAGGGTGAGACAGCTCATGCCCCACATCTTTCCTGGTTATAGCCTGGACACCCAGTCCAGGGCATGTATCTTCCCTGCACAGACATCCACACGCTGAAGTGACTAAGAACAAACACTATTAAAGCGCATTTAAGCTGTGCACAATTACACGATGCATAACAAAATTTTACCGTTGTCCTACAGGGACTGCAACTGCAAGGGGAACAGCCTGAAGCTGGAGTCAGGAGCGTACCCCGATCAAGATACGTAGCAGGAGCGTTAATTTGACACGCTTCACTGGAGGAGAGGAGGACAGCAGAGACATCCCAGTGCCCAGACATCAGAAATGACAACTAACACGTCCCACCTGCAGCTCCAGAGGCTGCTCCAAGCCGCACCAGCACCCAGCTTTAACCCAGGGATTTATCACCCTACATCCACCAGGCATCCCCCCTTCGCCTTAGTTACCAGCAGACCCGAATCACTGTTTCAGAGCTGTCCCTGGGATCTCTCCTACCCTGACCATCCCCCTCCCCAACAAAGTAGCCTCACTCTTCACCGCTTCTTCGGTTTGGTGCTGGGGACCCTTTTACTTTGTAACCTGGCAGTAACCCAACCCAGCAAGGCTTTTGGTAGTTGTCATGAGGCCCCTTTGCTTCCCACCACCCGGACACAGCACTTCAGCAGCCACCACATATCCCGGGGCATCTCTCACTTAGCAGACATGTCCCAGACCCACTCTTGGGTCAAGCAGAAGCTTGCATATAGCCTGCACAAAAAAAACCCACCTTCTTTTACAAAACAGCCGCTATTTCGCAGAGAAACCAGACGTGTTTCCAAGCAACGGTCTACTTGCACAGCTCACATATTTGAGGTGCAGAAAAACAACCCCCACACACATCCACACAACCCCTCGACCAGCCCACCAAGCCCAAACCCGATACCCCTCACGTGCTGGTTTCCCCCAGCCCCAGCATTTGAGTCCACGCTCGCATAAAAGCTGATTAAACTCCAAGTGAGCTGCAGCCAGGGAAGAGAACACCGGTTGAGGAGAGGCACCAGGTTATTTATTTTTCCTGCAAACTAGTTTGTCTGTCAGAGGACTTGAAATATGGCTGCAGTCAGAAGTTATTACCTGAGCTGCCTTTCTCCCTCCGCAGCTTCCAGGCTGTGATGCTTTTGCTTAATAGCCATACGGGAGCTGCCTGCTCTCCTTACAGTGCCTCGCACTGACAGCTCGCAGCCTCCCCGGGCTCGGCACGGGAAGGACGGCATTTCTGCCCAATTTCCATGTCTCTCCCCTCGGAGCTGTTGCAAGCCCTGGGTCTGTCATCATCAATGATTTTGGCCCCATGTAGGGACTCGCTCCAGCTGGTGCCGGGGGATCGACGCTGCTGAGAGGATGCTGTCCACGCAGATGCACGAGTATCCCCTACAAGCACCCATGGGTGCAACCATCAGCCTGGCAGGCACCATCCTAGGACAGCCAGCCTGTATGTAGAGGGCAAGCTCAGCACCTGGCCGCGGCTGTTTGGAGGGTCTTCTCTTTGTGGATCACATCGCTCTTGTGCCAACAGCCCTCACCTAACAGAAGAGACACAAGCCCTCTCTCCTCTTGCCAAATCCTCTGCTAGGACTCACCTCCAAAACCTGATAACCCCCGAAAAAAGGGCTAAACACACAGAAACCCATCCACTGTCCACAATCACTAGGAGTCTGTCTCCATCAGGACCACTTCCACCAGCCTCATCGGTGGCCATCATCACACTAGACCTTTGCCTTGCAGGGATGGACTCTCCCCACGTCCCTTCTTCCCAAGCTCAAGCAGCCACATCCATCCCGTGGCCCAGCTGCTCACCGATGTATTTCTCTCTATGGGTAGAAGAGTTTACCTGCGACTCCTGCCTGGCCTGTCCTCCTCCCTCTCCAGATGTGGCAGCGAGGAGTGGTTATTACTCAGAAGAGGCAGATAAAGGGAGAAGCCACCACGGGGAGGCGGCCCTCAGACAGGATGTTTGGAGCCGAACATCCTGCAGGCTAGTTCAAAGCACGCTGAGTCAACCAGCTTTCACAACCCGGGACACCTCGTGTCTGCTATTATAAAAAAAAAAAAAAAAACAACCAAACAAACACACAAAAAAACACCAACCAAAAAAACCACAAACTCCTGGAGTTTGCCATAAAAATCAGGATGAGCAGCCAATTCCCATTCCCATGGCAACCACGTATATTCAGTTATTATGTTGGGTTTTTAGATGACTGGGGAAGGAGCCAGGGAAAGACAAGGCTGCAGCATTGCCTGACATGGCCAAGCTCTGCTGGAAGGGCTCTGAAGTCTCTGAACTAGGCTGCCAAGTACATGATAACCCTTTTGGGGGGTGGGTCTGGCCTTATAAAAGGTGCCTGCAGGTGAGAGATTTTGGGTCAGGAGCTTGCAAACCAGAGCCAAGCGCTCGTGAGCTCCATCTCCCAGCCCACAGCAGCCAAGAGGAAGGGGACGATGGCCCTTTGTCCCCCAAAAGATGGGTTGGCAGGACACAGCAACCTGCTCCCACTCCTTTTTACCTATCCGATGCTCAACACCCCTCAACATCAAGAATCCACAGACACAAGCCACTACCAATCTGCCACACATGACATCTCCGATGGCTGCACGCCCAACCTTAGCACCTCGCCGGCTGCACAGATGAGCAATGCAAGTGCCTCAAGGCAAATAAATACCACGGGCCACCCCAGCATCCCCATGTCCCTCCGGAGCACCAAGCTGATGGTGCAGAAACACTCAGTGCCGCTCGGGAGCGCTGCCCGAGCCTCCGACCGCCCGAGGAGCGGTCACGGGCATTAACAACCACTCAGTGTGTTCCCAACCCAGTATTTCTCTGGGTTGCGACCGCATGCACGTAACTCCCCATGCAACCAAAAACCCCCCAAGCAAGGCCCCAGGATAAGCCATGCCCAACCCTGCCAAGAGCCCCCACACACGTGAACTAGCACCCCAGGGAAGCCCCAAGGCTGGAATAGCACGGAAGCAAACCAACTTGCACAACCCTCCCCAGGGTGGTGGGCTGTTCTCTGGCACAGCCATAGAAGCCACCAAGCCATAGCCAGGAGCTCTTTTATACCCATTATCTCCATATCAGCAGTAGCAAGCAGGAGGAAGGAAGGAAAACAAGAAGCTGCCAGTGGTGCCGGCACGCAGCCGTGCTGTACACCCATCACTGCTCACCTCCGATGGTGCTCAGGGAGCAAGCTGCATTGCAGAGGGCTGAGCACGCATGCAAAAGGGTCCTGTAACATCTGGGAAGCCCACAGCAAACAAGAGGCTTCCACAAACACATGCAGCTTCACAAGCTTGCTACCACATGAAGCCCAGGCACAGAGAGAAATGCAGCCCCCAACAGGAGCTCTTTCTTACAGACCTACCCCTAAAAATAACACAGCAGGAGGAGCATACCTTTCTTGCTGGAAAAAGAACAGTGGCAGCAGCAGAGACCTCTTTGCAGTTCGGTTTTCGTTTCTGCAACCACCCAGCTCGACAAACCATTACCCAAAAAGGTGGCTTAGCAGGAAACCACTGCCCCAAACAGGACGAGCCAAGCCCTTGGAGAAAGTGGGAAAAGGCAAGCTGGGAGGGCAGCAGCTGGAGGGAGAGGGGAAGAAACGAGGCCCAGCTGAAAAGTATCTGCTCAAGAGGCTGAAGGTGCCTTTTTCCCTGGAGTTTAAAGGGCCAGCAAAGAGTAAAGCCCATAGAGGAAGGTTTCTATGAAAAGGGCAACTCGGATTAAAGTACCTGCCAGTCAGACGGTGAAAAAAGTTATAGGTGTATGAAATGGTTGAGGAAAGGAAACCCCCTTTGAAACCGTCCCCATGACAAAAATGAGAATAAACTGTGACAAGTGGTTGGGAACAATAGCCCAATGAGGGGACACCCGGAGGAAGGATGGCAACCCCCCCTCGCCCTGGTCACAGAGCGGGTCACTCGCACACCGAGTGTGCTAAAATCACTGCGGGCACGAACAGATGTGACTCCATTCCAGTTCCTTAGCTGCAAACCGCTGAGGACTATTACGGGATTGTACCAGCACGTGTCTGCCCTCCTCTTCCTCCCAGGGAGAGACCAGGGCAGGCAGATCAGTGTCCGACCTGCTCCAGCCCCTCTAATTTTCTCAAGCTAAACCCTGAACTGAATTTGATTCCACACCACACACACCCCCCCCCCTTCTTCTTTTTCTTTTTTCTCAGCTGGTAACTGCAACATCCTCTCCCTGAAGGTTCATCATCAGCCTCGGTGCTAATGAAAAAATGTGATAATGTTTGCCTACTTCCTGGGGGTAGTGGGAGGCACAATCTAATTAAAGGTTTGCCAGCAGCCCGAGCGCTGCAGTTGGATGGTTGTTCGGGAAGTGCAAAGTATTATTATTATTATTATTATTATGATGATGACGAATGCTAACACCGGCTTTCATAAACAGGCAACAGAGGAGGTGAAGCAGGTGGGATGAGCATAGGCAAGGCTCATTCTGCTGCCTACACCATCATTTCAACCTTACATAAACATGGCTGTGAAGGGTGGCAGTGGTAGGATCCCATCTCTGCCTGAGAAATGCGTGGCTCATGGATGGGCTGTGCTAGGGCTCTTGATGAAGGGTTTGTCTTTCTAGCTGGAGGCAGAGCCCACTGCCAAGATGTTTGGCTGCTTTGTGGGGGGGTGTGGGGGTGGGTGTCGTCTGGGTTCCTTCATAAGAGACGGTTAGATATTACCATTAGCAGCTCCTTCCTGCCTCGGACGAGCAGGTCACTTGAGTGACAACCGTCCGACAACATCAGGCTGCGGTTACGCAAGACGAAAAACCGCCCCTGAGACATCACCCAGGGCATCACAGTCCTCTTAAAGCCAGCTGTGGACGTGGCTACAAATATAGCCCCAGTCTACTCCAGCTGCATGGCCAATGGCTCCGGTACAGAGACACTAGCTGATAACTCGATTTATATGGTAAAAAACGCGATCCAGGACAACTGGTTGACATTAAGGTTGTGCTGAAAGCAGTATTTCCTTTAGGACTGTCCTGGTATATCTATCACACAGCAAATCGGTGTGAGGATGGCTTATGATTGCACCTCGCTATATAATAAGCCATCTCTGGACCACTCACCATGCACCCAGCAACCTTCGTGCCCTTGTTTGGGTACCTAAGCTATTTACAAACCTGGTTTTTGAGCTAAACCAAAAATTGCTAATTCTCATCCGGAAGCAAACACCGCCTCTATTTCCTTACTTAATCACAGGCTGTATCTCTCCTCCTTCACTGACCTTCATACCTCGGGAAAGAATGTGTTCCAGAGTTGGAAAACAAATTAGCGAGTGCTATACTGACAGTCCTGGGATGTTTGTAGGAGCAGGGAGTTAATGAGGCAGGCAGAAACTATTCCAGACACTGGGTGCTGTGGAGGGGAAAAGTGGTTTGTGGCCACATAGTGACAAGGGACAAAGAAAACCTTGGCGTGAAAGGAGACGGCAACTCGATTAAGAGCAGCAGAGAGAGCCATGAAGAATTAAATCAACGCTCTCCCACCTTCAAAAGCAAGGGCTGCTTTTAAAAACCAAGGCCAGCTTTCATCTGTGTGGCCTCGGATGGAAACAACCTCTGACTTTTGGGGGTGGCAAGGAGGAGGGAGACTGCAAGGTGACTGCAACCTCAGCCAGCCTGGAGAATGTTCCAGCTTTGCCACCTAGTGCTGCCCTCATGTGGCTATTTAATGGGAATAGTGATGTTTGGTCTGTTTTCTAAAAAAACCTAAAAACATTCAGAGCGGACCAGAAATAATTCCGAGCACCACGCAAGGTCTTTTTGCCGTTCACTTAAGCTCGATTTCTGTCCTACAGCACTCTAGGTAACTCAGTTTGTCACCTTGCAAATAGGGTTTTCTCTGCGCATTAGGAAGCGGCAGCCTGCAAAACGCTCTTCCCTGGGTTGTGTCTCATCATAGCAGCAGAAGGAATTCATGCAGTTTAGAAAAACTATTCCACTTGGCAGAAAAAAAACCATATCTGCAAAACGCTCATCGTGTTCAGCGGTTACAACTCCTGAGACTTAATTGCACGGCGTTTATCAGATGCGTTTACGGAGATGTATTGCTCTGCAGCTTAGTCCTCTTCACACCCAGCCTGTTTGCACCTTCCAATGTCCAGCCCTGCAAAATAAACTGGCTCAGTGGTGGAAATACAGGAAATCTGGCATTCAAGGAAAGCTAGTTAGTCTTTATGGCACTGTTAATAAGCAATAAAATCCAGGCCGTAGCCCCCTTAGTCTGCAACAGGCTCTTCGCGCAAGGGGAAAGGGTGTTCAAAGACGAGTTTTGCCTTCCCTGGGTGTGAGCAGGGAGCCGCAAACACTTGGCCCTGCCAGTAGCTGCTTTTCTGTCCAGTCATGAACATGAGCGCAAAAATCAGCTTCCATCCATCCCCCCTCCGTTACGCAGCAATGAGAAACTTCAGTGCAGAGCATCCTTCCAGCCCCAGGGTTTGAGACACAAGCAGTTGCAATTCAGCTTGCGCCGGTGTTTATTTTATTTTTTTTTTTTTAATCCCCAAATCACTACTGGCACATTTTCCTCCCATCTAGGAGGTGACATTTCCACTCATTTTTTGCAAGAAATTAGCTGGCAAAAGCAGGCTAAAAACAAAACGTATGCCTGTTTTGTCTCACTTTCCCAGCTGAGGGGTTAATTTTCAACGGAAAACTTGGACGTTTTATGAATCCCTGCTGCTTAGCCATGTATCTTACAGCCCTTCAGGCTTTACAGGTCTGAGGGATGGATTTGTCTAAGCTATTATTACACACTCTATAATTTATCAGTCTTAAATTTAAGGATATCAGCTCAGTGAGGATTTTTATTTCACATTCATTCACTCCTTCAGCCTTGAAGTGAACACAAAAACTATTAACAAAATCCCTCTTTAGTTCAAAGCTTCGGTAATAAAATTTGTATTGTGTACAATCAAGCCGTGGTGTTGCAGATTTGACATAATCTCACATTCAACACTCTTTTACTCTGCCTCCTTGGGATGATGCCTTGGTCCGGAGGTACCTGACCTCAGCCTGGAGGTTTTGCCGACTTCAAATGTGGTGGGTCAAAGCCTCCAGGCTCTTGGAAAAGTCAGCTGGGCAAAGACCCTCCATCACTATGAAAACACATGTGGGAGCCCAGAGGATGAAGCGATCTCATCATGTTGAATTTCTGTGCTTAATTTTTTTGCTAAAAATCACAGCAAACAGTGCTCGTTCCAGAGATGGCGATATTCAGGTACGGATGGAGGGCAGCTACCCCCCTGTGCGTTCAACGTGCACGTCTCTTTGCTCTTCCAAAAACGTGAACATTTCATTAGATTTTTTTTTTCTTAGTTTTTCCTTCTAGAAAAGAGATTCTTCACGTATTTGGAGAAGGACATTGCACCCTTTTCACTCTTCATCAGATCCATTTAAGAAGGCGGCTTGGGAGGTCGTGTCACGCTTTTGCTGCCGGACCCCGAGCCCGATGTAGGGCTCTCCACTGCCTCTCCTGCACCTCTGGATGCAGCTGTAATGCACGAGCAATAAATCACTGTTAGCAAAACCCCCAAACTAAAGCCACTCACCAGAATGCTCAGGGGAGCGAAGTGCACTCGTAATGAATACACGGAGGGGGAGAAACTGTTATAGAGGTCCTAAAATGCTGGGGTTTGTTGGTTTTTTGGGGTTTTTTCTTATTCTGTATAAAGTCTATTTGCTTGCACAGACCGGACTATCCCTTCTGCAGCCCTTGTCTCAGCAAGCCACGCAGCATCCCTTAGAGGCTCGTAGGCCATGGGAGCACCCCTGAAAGTGGGAGAATGTCCCCTTCCCATCCCCTTAGAAAAGCCATGCTGGGGGCCGGCAATGATCTAGCCATCAGACAGTGCTGTTGTACCTCTAATAACTCAGTGACTGTCAACTGCTTTGAAATCCTTGCAAGGGAAGGGACAAAGTGTCAGGGGGTCCTGGTAATGCTTTGATTCCTCTATCAAATTAAAGTTTGACTTCCAGCACTCGGTGCAGAGAAAAAAAAAAAAAAAGCGGTGTGACTTCCAGGAGCAGCATCAGGAGCTCAGTTATTTGACTTCTCCACGTTTAATGCCCGTGCCTCTTGCTGACACTATTTTGCATTCTGTGCACTCAACAAATAATGTGCACGCTTGTCGCCGTGCCCTAAAACTTGCAGTAGTCAGGGACTGCTTATTCAGCTGTGACTTTGTACTCCAGGATCGGCTGGAGTACATCTGCATCTCACTCCAGCCATCCTCATCCCCTGTCTGCCCACCCTGCTCCTGCCCAAATTCATGCCCCAGACATACCAGTAACTGAGAGTGTAGTTTACAGCCAGGACGGCCACAGCAGCTGCCCAGTGCCAGAAGAAGCACATGGTGAGGAACATGATGTTGCTGTGGTCCTTCTCATCCCACGTGGGACCTCCCCACGGCTGGAAGAGCACGACACCGATCTGGGTGGAACAAGCAATTTATTACCTTGGGGGGAAAAAAAAAATCAATGTACTGAAGCCCTCCAGCACCCCTCTGTCCATCTCAGTTATCACCATGATCCACATGGTGACCGAGGGACTTGAGCCCTGACCAGGATAGTGGATTTTGCTGAGACAGTGCTGGCCTCACTGAAGTCCAGCCGTGCAATGAGAGGCCACACAAAGCAAGTCTGAGCCTGCTGTGTCCCTTTTTCTGTACAGTATCCAGATATATTAGTCCCTCTGCATTGCAGACTCCTAGCCATCCTTTACAAACTCCAAATTCAGTATTTCACAAGCTCAGCACAGTTTTTAATCTCTGAATTCGAGTTCGAGTTAGCGCAGCAGTCCTGGGGCTGAGAAAGAAGAGGGGAACTCACATTTCTTTTCAGCAGCCTAGTTTTGGGAGTGGTTATCTCCATCTGATTACTTTGCTTCTCCAACTACTACCAAAGCAAGCAGCTGGCCATATTTTTACTCAGCCATTTTATTGCTTGGTGAGGTTTGCATCTTTCCACTAAACCAGAGGGAGTGCTGCAGGGTGCAGCAGACACATTAAGCAATTAGTACTTGGTTGTTAGATACTGTAAAATGTTGCTCGCTCACTGCAAGCGCTCGCTTTTTCTGTTCCCCCTAGAGAAGCAATAAGCCAAGACAAACAGCTATTTCAGCGGGAGCAGTCATCAGAGATGACCTGCGATAAGTAAATTTTCATTCTGGGTTATGAACTATTTATGAAGCGAGCCTGGCAAAATTATCCTTCAGAGACACGTGATTGATCCATGATGTACGGCTTCGTTGCATCTTTTCCCATTGCTCTCCTACCTCGGTGCTCTGCTCCGCAAGAGAAGGCAGAACTCACCTGCCAGAACCACGTTCCCTGGACGATGGTGACACCGGCTCTGAACATCTCCAGGACAATGTTGTCACGGAGGAAGACCTCCAGCATGGTGCTGCAGGCCCCTGAAAAGATGGCGATGAGCAGCAGGGAGTGGATATGTTGATCCAGCATGGGGCGGTGAAGGACGTGGTAATAAAAGAGACAACCTGCCAAGATACGTACCACCCTTAGAGGAGCATTAACACCACCAACCATGGCCGCAGAGCCCTGGTAGAGTAGATCACCTGCCCAGTTGGTGAAAGGAGACAAGTCACCACAAAAACAAGGGACTCCACATAGCACCATCCCTCCAGGTCTCCTGGCATCCAGCGCCATCCTGGAGGGGTGAGATGCCCAGCCTTGGGGCAGGAGGATCTGAACAAGATGGGGACCAAAGGCAGAGGACAACAGAAGGGTGGTTTTCTTCCCACGTCGGTGCCATCACCTCTTCAGATCACCCTCCCCTCATAGCCAGGCTCCTGCCATGTCCTGCTTTTCTATTGCTAAACCTCACTATTTTCTTGGGAGCTGGAAATGGTATCTTTCCTTTTCTTACATGCCAAACTGTGCCTGTTGAGCTGCCCCTGCTGCTGCTTTAAAAACCATTGGGATTGGGGAAGGGAAAATAACAGGAGATGTGCCTTCATTAAGGGGTTTTCTATATCAGCAAGACCTTCATATCCTGGTGTCTTTTCCCTGTGTGATCCAAGAGGGGTCTGAAACCCTGGCTCGTGACTTGCAAGACAGCCTGAAGACAAAATGATATTCATGATGTGCTGAAGCCAGAATAAGTCACTTGAATTTGCCACGTGCAACGCAAGCAGATGAGGGTGACGATGCCTGCAGTGCAATTAATGGCTCTCAGAGGGGAACACAGGGCATGCGAACAGCTCTGTAGATGTAAGATAAATGCAGCATCCACCAGCCATTTATCATAATGAGGAAACTCAGCCTGCTGCTTTGTACTTCTGTTACCCCAGAAATCCCAAACCAGGCGAAGCCAGGACCTATTGATGCCTGTATTTCCCACCTTGCTGCAGACCGCCCTTCGATAATATATCACCTACAACGTGTCCTCTCTTCAGGGGCGTTCAGAGCAATATCTCAGTCTGGCAAATTTTGATCCCTCTTGGACCCACCCTCCAACATCCCTCCCTGAATTAAGTGCCACCTTCTACCGACCTTCAACGAACACAGCCACAGACAGCATGAGGCGATCCAGACCCTGCGGCACCACCTGGGAGACATAGGTGAAGATGTCCACCACTCCAGAGAGGCCGTAGAAGAGGTACATGGTGGTGTGCTGCCAGTTCATCAGCTTCACCCAGTCGTGGTTCTCCCCGCTGTAGAGGTACAAGTGTGGACCATCTGGGACGAACTGCTCTGCCAGCATCCCTGTGTGGACACGCAAGAGCATGCCGTTTCCGAAGGTGTATTTGCAACGATGGTTGATGCTACTCATTGCTGGGGGTGGGGGTTAGGTTGGTCTGAAGCACAAGCTGATGGTTTTGCGTTAGGGAGAAAGGACTGGGTGTAAAAATCAGGCCTGCCTGTATTAATGGTAGCTCAGCTTTGGGAAAGGGTGCGAGACTTGGTCTTTTTTGCATCAAACTCTATCAGAGACCAAGACAAGATCAATAGCAAGGATGCACCCTTCCACGTCTGGGCCGGTTTCTGTGGAGTAAGGGCTCCAGTACAGCCATCACTACAGTCTGGGAAGTTACCAGCATAGCTAGTAAAATATAACCCTTACCTATTAGAGCAAAGGTGATTTTGATTCCCCCTTCGATGGCATCCACACGCTGGAAACAATAAATCCTGTGGGATTTTTTATTTACTTTCTGGCTGAGATACTGCAGTGGGTATTTCACAGACCACCAGAGCCCAAAGAGCAGGAAGAAACTGCCCGGTAGCGCGTGACCCTTGAAATTGGCCATCCTGACAACGTCCTCCGACTACAAGGCAAAGAAAAACAATGTCATTATGCAACATACATCAGTTATCTGACATAATGCTGGAAAAAATGGGATTTCCCTTTCAGGGAGGACTGGAAAAGGCTTGACCAGGCACATGGGAATAGGAAGAAGCACGGGGAAACCCTCCAAGGGTGACAGGTGGGAACATCTGGGACCTCTCTGAAGTCCTTGCCCCAAGATTAAGAAATGTCAAAAAAAGCCAGAGCCCAGACTAGTTTAGCAGAGGCCCAATATCTGCTGCAATCTCTGACACACCCCAGCCTGAACCTTGCATCCCCCAGGATCCCTCCCGGCAGTAGCTCCTGCTTTTCCTACCCTTCTGCAGGTATGAGCGAGAGCATCCGCTGCAGAGCAGGGCAGGGTGGGATTTTTGGGACCAGGTAGGAGAGATAATACACAGGGAAAGCAGTAAGGTCTGGTGGCAAACTTCAGTGGGTTTCTTTAGCTCCTTGAACAGCCACAGAACTGGTGTGCTATGTCTAAAATTTTTTTAAATTCCTGGAATTTTTTCTAGCCCATGGAGGGGGGAAAAAAACCTCCCTGCATCTGTTTCTCAAAGCCAAAGCATTTTGTTAAAACTACAGCTTCAAAAATACCCCAAAAGCTGCTGGGAACAAAACGTTTTGGTTTTTGGCAAACCAACCAACTCACTCCCTGCATCACTGCCTCCTCCCACCCCTTCTTCTCTCTCCGGAGCATCGCTAAGCCGGGATTTGCACGGCACAGAGCCCGAGCATCCCAGCCGAGCAGCCCGAGCATCCGTGCCCCTTCATGCCGGAGCGCGCACACGTGTGCGGTTTGTAGGAGAGTCAGGGGACCCATTTCCTAGGAGAATTACAGCAATTAAAACCCAGCCGGCTCCTGTTTGCCGTTAGCTTAATTAGGTGGAGAAACGATTAGCTCTTTCATGTGGGCTCGAGCGTATGTTCGGGGGCCTGCCTTGTGCGATCCCAGGTCAGTTGTGTCAGGCTGGTCAGTTAGGATTTTTTTTTAATTGACAGCAGAGGCTGTGCTGCCAGAGCCCGGGACTTTCTTCTCTTCTCTTTTCCTTTTAGTAATGTTCCTCTCCACACCGAGCTGCGCTTAACGCCAGGCAGAAACCGGCTGTCTCGTGGCATGGATGGTGTCCATCCCCATAGCAAGGTGCCATGTAGTTTGGCGCTGGACCCGACCTCCCCATCCCAGACGCCCACGAACCGGCTACCCTTAAACCACCATCCCTGGCTGCATTTTGGGCTTCAGTCCCCACTCGCCGGTATTCTAAATCAAAACACACTCTTAGTTCTGCTGTTGCTTGCCTTCGGCGTAAAGGATAATTTGGGCGTGAGGTTGAACATGGCTTGCTGCTGCCAGCCTTTGAGAGGGGAAAGCGGTTGCTTTGGCTTTACTAATATCTGATTTCAGGTCGGTTTGTCCCAGGGGCACCTTGTTTCACCCCATTACGTCCATGCCCCCAGAGCTCGGCTGTGTGCAGATACCATCTCCCAGAGGCGGCTGTCCCCGGGCAGGAAAATCCGGTGGGTTAGATCAGACCTGCTAAAGCCCTGTAGCTGACCTGCCCGATTTGAACTGGTTTAACCAAACCAGCTAATCCAACACCTCCGAGGTAAGCAAACATTGCCTCCTTGTGCAACCACCACCCCGGTACATGCAGCTACATGCAGCAGCAGGCAGGGCTGACGTCCTTGCAGCTTACACCCGGCTGGTCCCGCAGTCCTGCCTTCACCAGATACCTATGAGCTATCACGGTGGGTTTCATGCAGAGTAATTTAGGAGGGGATTTAATCCGAGACTGGAAAAGCTGTGCATGGAAATATTATTTTCTACCGTATTGGCTAGCAGCTTTGCAGGCAGCTGTTAGCAGCACTGCAAGGCTCTGCCTTATTTCATGACTTAAAAGGAGAGATTTATTGACAGTGGGCACATTGGGTAATTCAACACAAAATCAAAGCAAGATGCCGTTTACCAGCAATGCTAGCACAGTCCAGTGGGTTAATACAATAGTCTCTTTAGTCCTTTGATAGAGGCAAAAGGGGAATCAGAGCATCCGCCAGTATCCCTGAGCCAGGGAGATGGCTGAAAAATCTGTATTTTCTGGGTGGGCAGAGAATCCCGTCACATACATGCAAGGGTATAATATCAGGATAATGACTGAAAGCAGAACTAAACCAATCTTCGAATACCACGAGAAGAAGTACTGCAGCCATATCATGCCATATTAATGCTATAATTATAACACTACCACAGCAATATATAGTCAAATATACAACTCCATGACCTAGCTCCAGCAGTTACATTTTAAAGGCAGATATTTAATGGGACCTGATGGTTTCCCACATGAGATTGATGCAGCCGAAATGGGATGACCTAAAGAATACACTGATCGGTCATAAGCAGGGAAACTTAAAGGTCCTTTAAATGGAGCATGCACAACCTGTCTGGGCAGCACGTCCACCTCACAGCGCTTGCATGAGATGGGGTGAGCTTGGCGGGGCGACGGGGTCTCTTTCGGGGTTGCTGCTGTCCGTACCTGCCCGATCACTCGCTAGCAGGAAGCAGGGTGGTTTATCTGGGACGCGTGACCAGCAAAACTATTTCTCCCGCTTCTCTTCCTCCTCTGAAAACATGCAAAAGGTGAGCACGGGACTGGGGGGGGGCGGGGAACCAGCCAAAACCACCACATTATGTTTTCAACTGTGAGCACCCTGGAGCAAACAGCTCTCGTTTATCCCCACGGCTCCAAATGCAGTGAGATTTTTGCTTGCAATCGCCACATTGGGGGAAAGAAAAAGCTGAAGGTCGGGCTGATGTTGGCACTGGTAGCAACAACCACCATTTCAGGGCATCCCTGCAAGGTGTGACTTTGCCCCGTTCCCTTGTTGTCTAACCCGCACATTCAATATTGCACCCGCGTCCCTGCTGGCTTGTAATTAATGCACTTTGCCCCCTGTTTATTACAATGCCGTGCCCTGTGCTGGCTTAATGATTTACTGTTTCATCTGCTCTTATCACCTCCCAAAGGAGCTGGTTTCTTCTTGGTTTATAGCTAATGCACCCAACTACCCCGGGACGCATCCAGAGCAGCAGGAAGGATGGTGAGGAGCCCGACTGGGCTTTCGCCTCCTCCTCTCACCCTACCCTGGCAGCCACAGATAATCTCTTTTCAGCCAAACCCTGGGCCCTTTGAGTTTTCCAAAGGTCTCGTTTGCTTTACCGAGGGATTTTTTTTTGTAAAGGCTTTATTAGTGCATCAATAATGTCTCGGTCAGGGCATCACTTCCATTTTCCCCAGCTTGGAAATTACAGTCTAAAGTTCGCCATTGGAAATGCTCACAGCCATCACCCCTGCAATTAACTTTGCCCTTCGACCTCTGCAAATCAGGCAGTTCAGACACACCAGAGCTGGTTTGCTCAACGTGGGACCTGCCGCCTGGCTCTCGGAGCATCTGCAGGTGACAGGGACGGTCCCTGGGGAAAGGCTGACTCAGGGAAGAAGAGAAATGTCTTGGCTAGCAAAAAAAAAAAAAAAAAAAAAAGGCTGAGCTCAGGCTGAGCTGGGGAATGCCACTGAGGTGCATATCTGGAAATAATGAAGCTATTTCTAATCCTCTCGAGGTGGTTTGGGTCTCCTCGTGCTGAATTGGAGGCTGCAGGAGAGCATCGAACCCAGACCTACAGCCCAACAGCAGCTGAGGTGCTTCAGCCAAAAAAGCATCCTCCATCAGCCCATTTCCTACCCTGCATGTTCTCAGCGTGCATCTCTGAATACGACATAACCCCCCAGCCCAAATACTCCGCCTGGGAGGCTGGGAGGGAAGGCAGTGGTCCACCAGTGGGGTGACTGGAGGAGAAGACATGGAAGTGAGATAACTGTGCCTCTACAGATAGAAAGATGGCAGAGGAGACACCCAAGACATGTCAGGAGAGGCATCTCCTACAAATATAAGCTCTCCTGTTGCCTGCCGCCTGCCTGCACTGCCTCACTCCATTACTGTCTTACTTGTCTGCAGAGGCACTTCTAATCATAGCAGCACTTCCATTATCTCCCCTAGGAGTTGGATCCCTAATGCATTAATGTCAGACTAAAATCCCACTCTCAACCATTTCAACCCATTATCATCAGTTTTTCTGCTATCTCTGCCTCCATCTGCACCGGGGAGTGTTAAGGGTGACACTGAGCAATCATGTTACTTGTTATTAATACTTGCAAGCCCAGCCACGTCTGCAAAACCAGGGAAGCAACTTTTCTGTCTCTAAAGGATGCTTAAGGGTTTTAAACTTAGGTTAAAAATTATCATCATTGTTGGAATCTATTGGGCTCAATTGCCGGGAATATCTGAAGGACCGTCAGGAGCTCATACAGCAGCTGCAGATAGACACACGAGATAGACTGAGCTAATCTGAAAATAAAGGCCCACTGCAATGGGAAAAATTCAATGTGGAAGTTCAAACTGGGATGAAAGCTTCAAATTTGGGATGCTGGACCTGAGGTCTATTTAATTGACACAATGGGCCCACCTGGGAAGAGACACTGGGGGAGAGAAAGACTGAAAAGCTGGTGATGAAGAGGTTATATTGCTCTCCGCCTGCTACCGCTCTTCCTTACGCTGCCTCTTTTTGCCTTCTGTTTTATAAGTCCCTGCTTTGGACTCTCCATCCCTACCCCTGCGCTAAGCCCCGCCGTCAGGGAAGCAGCAAGAAGCAGCTCCAAGATACAGCCAAGCAGAGAAAGATGAGAAGTAAGACAAATTAGCCAAAGCCATCTTAATTACAGGGGCTCCGAGCGGGCGCTTCGTCATCCTTTTGCTTCTCTTTATGACTTGCATTTGTTTACTTGTGGTTTTTAAGGCAACGAGGTCTGACTAAAAATTATCTGTTTTGGGAAATACGTGTTACCATCTCAAAAGCCATTTTTCTTCGCCTCTGCGTGATGCCTAAGAGATTAAAGTGCTTTCTAAAGGTGGTGGTTGCCATGGGGCTCGGCGAGCCAAGGTCAGTGCACCAAACTGCCTCCCCAGCTCCGCGATGCGCGGTGATGGAATAGCCCTGACTCCACCAACCCCTATTACCTCACAAGTACCGACACAAAACAGTGACTCAAAAATCAGCGTTACTGCCACCAGCAATACCGCAAAAATGTCTGTTTTCCAAAGACGAGATGATTGCTTGTCCTAAAATTGTCCCAATCACCCCTCAATGTGGCACAGGCTATGCGCTCCTCCCAGCTGCCTTTGACATCCCTCAAAGAAAACTGTCCAAGACAACCTACTAAAGAAACTGTTTCCATTGCAATAGATCCCAGATGTATCCAGTTATTCACCTTAAACACATAAACCTAAGCCTGTTGAGTATCGCGGCTGCCCCTCTGCTTATTAGATAGCTGTGGCTGCCCGGCATAAACCTCTGCAAGCACCCCGTACCTCAGCGATTGCACCTTGTGCTGCAAAAGCAAGATGTTATTAGTTTTTTTTAATGACAAGCTGGTAGGAAGAAGGAAGAAACCCTTCCCCTGCAGTGCCCTGCTAATGGAGGCATCGTCCCTCGAGCAGGGCAGTCCCCTGGACTCTGGTTTTCCTCCTCATCTGCACATTTTTGGGTGCTAAAAGAGACTTTTGGGGGCGGTTCTGCAGGGAGAGGAGGGTGGGGAAGGAGTTTCTGGTTCAGTGCAGGCAGCAGCAGTCTCGGTCTAGCTGTTAGGCAGAGCTTTTGTAGTTGATTTGGCTGGGAGTGGAGCAGGGAGCTGACGAGGGCTTCTTGCAGGCAGCCCAGCAAGGGGCTTGGGGGGACTGCTTGCCCCCTCTTGCCTTTGCCTGCTTTCGGGCCCCGCATATCATGTTTATTTTTCAACTTCCTTCTTGGAAAACATCGCTGCCCCTTTGCCGGGCTGCCCCACCGCGTCCCAGCTTGGCAGGGAGCAAACCCTCCTCTGCCCTGTCCCACCAGGACTGCTGGGGCAGTGGGACAACCTGGTAGGTCAAGGAGGGCAAAGCCCACCCCAACCCCCCCACNAAGTTTGCTTCCCCATGGGGAGCGGGTCGAGGCTCGCCTCCCCCAGCCCTCTCCTTCCTCTCTATGGGGCTGGTTCAGATGCCAAATTTTGGGTGTCCCCCCCCATCCCTTCCCACCCAAAGGACAGGCAGGCGGGGTCCAATCCCCTCCTAGCTGGGGGGGGTGAATCCCAAGCCTTGGAGTGACTTTCCACCCTCCTCCCCAGCCCTTTTCCAACACGAAGCCCCCTCCTCTTGCCGGCTCCAGCCAGTGGACCCTTACCTGCGCCGGTGATCCCGTTGCCGCACCTGCTTCCAGGTGAGCCGTGCTCCTCCCCTGCCTGCAGCACCTGCCTCCTCCCTGCCAGCCCTGGGCTCTCCCAGCCTCCCCCAAACCCCGGCCAGAGGGGAACGATCACCAGGGTCATTGTTAAAAAAAGAAAACCAACATTAAAACATTGACACGTTAAAAAAAAAAACAACCACACCACCCCTGGGAACACTGGGTGCTTTAATTTGCGGTTTTCTCCCTCAAAACTCATCTGCGACTTCCTGACTCAAGAAACTGGCTGCCTCAAGGCTTTTTCCCCCAAATCTTTGGTTTCTCACTTTTCATTGCAACAATTAAATTTCTTTCTGTCAGACTCCCCCATTGCACACCTCGTACAGGGACAAGGGCATTACTCCCCACCCCATGTCCCCACACCTCTCGGTGTGCAGCCCTGGCCACGAAACACTGCAGAACAGATTAATTTCTTTGAAGCACTTCATTTTCCGTGCTTCCCAGGTCGTGATGGATGCTCCTCCGGGGACCCCCGCTCACAATCCATATTTCAACTCTGAACGCAATTTTCTGACCGGGCGTCCTATAAAACGTAGTTTATTCTTAATAATACTTTCCACTTTCATCTCCAGCCCTGCAAGTGCTTTACAAATGTTAAATAATTAACCCCCACGACGCCCTTGGGAGGGAGGTAAGCATTATTATCGCTATTTGTAAGAGAAGCACTGACAGAGCCTTCTGTGCAATAGCCCTGGGTTTAACTCACTTTTACAGAGCAGCGCAGGTACTTACATCACTGAGAGCAAATACACCTGCCGCAGGGAATTTGTAGTAAGAAAGCCAATTTTCAATGTTTTAAATATATCCACCCTGTTTCATAAATGACTTCATGGTTCGAAGCACTGTCTATCAATCCCCTCTCTTTTTTTTTATTATTGTTATTTTATTTATTAAAATAAAATCTATTCCCTCACCCTGTCCCGCAATGTTGTTTAAACAGGTGACTTCTTGTAAAAATAATTATCCATTAATTCATCCTTTCTCACCGCTCAGAGAGGTGGGCGCTGCTGGTAGGGAGGAAGCATCCTGCAGGCATCCTCTCACCGCTAATTTTATCGGCAGTGGCGTTGCATGCCCAAACCGTGCGTGTTTTTTCAGGTGGGGTGATTCGAATTTTCCAGAGGCAAAAGCCAAGCTGCAGGCATTTCTTTTCTCTAGTTAAGCAGCTCCTCCATTACATTGTTCCACGAATGTCCTAGGAGCCTGCTGCCATTTTAATGCGGGTCCTGCAAGCCCTGGAATAAATCAGAATTAAATCAGGGGGCTGCAGGCACATGGGAGGCTTTACCTCCCAAAAAACCCTGCACCTGAAACTGAGGTTGAGAAATAAATGGGAGGAAAACAAGTGGTGAGATGGAGGGCCTGGAAACATGAAGAACTAGTTAGCTGGAGAGCTGCTGCCTCTCTCTGCAAGCTCATGGGAGAAAAACAGAGGATGTCCAAAAATGCAATCGAGACACCAAAAATGCCATGCAAAAATTTTGGTCATTAGTCATCAAGTTGCTGGACGTGGCACATAAATCCCACAGCTCCTCTTGTCCTGAAAGGCTGAGTTTAGGTAAAAACTAAACGTTTAGCTAAACCTGACTCCGAAATGGAATTTTGCCCTGAGCAAATGCTCAGCTGCCTCCTGTTGGTGTTTCTTGGCTACCAGGAAATTTGCAGCATCAAATATTTGCAGAAGAAAACCACGAGGGGTGTAGGGGGTGGATCTTACTACAAGGAAACAAATAACCTCCTCATGTGTATTTATTGTAGTAAAGACCGTCCATGAGCTAGGGGTTAAATAGAATCCAGCCTCAGCAAATTGTCTTACTTCCACATGGTCCAGGGCAACCATTTCCCTATAAAACACACCAAAACTCCAAGTCACCTCTAACTTATAGCTGTAACTTCACTAGAGCTCAGCTACCCCTTAAAACCCTTGCAGTTCCTTAAACAGCCTTGAAATCATATGTAAAGATTATAACTCATCTAACTTGTGTCCAGAGTTTGGCCTCTCACCAGTCACAGGCACTGGGCTACCGCTGGAGTTGGGAGTCCTGGTCACCAGGCTGCATCGCACACCCAGCCAAAAAAAATGTCAGGGCTCAAGTCCTGATTAGCAGCTTTTCTAAATCTTATTGCCTTCAGATGAAATCAGTCCTGGAAAAAAAAATCACAATTCCCGTTCTAGGAATTTTTCAGGCCTCAAAAAGCAGTTTTGTGTCCTGCCCATCTCTAATTTTCCACCTCCTGATGTCTATTTTCTCCCTGCAGAATTGCAGCCCCTAAACATATCCATAGGACCTCTGACAGCAGAGAGCGGCCTGCCGGTCTCTTCACACCGACATGCAAATCTGCAGGGAGTGACCAGGAAAAGAGGAGTTTGTTGCTCTGGGAAACACCTCAGGATGCCCTTTGGGAAGATGCTATGTTCTCTGGTACCTGCAGTCTCCAAGGATGCAGCGTTAGATACGGGCTGGAGCATGCAGTCGGAAGAGGAGGGAGTGATGCGTAAATTTGCTCGGGAAGAGCTCAGATTTAATTGCTCGGAGAAACAGGAGAAATGATGGAGCGTCAGAGCCAGGAAATTAGTTCCCTCGTTGTTGTGTGCTGGCAGAGGGGACGGGTGAAAGAGTCATCTGCCATGTGGACATGCATCCGGAGAGATTAGCTGCACAGGTTGCCTGCAATCTTAAGATGCAGGAAACTTGGAAAGCAAACTGGAGAGCTGCCTGGCACACTCGCCCAGACACAGATATTTACACGGTTCCTCGCTGGGATATCGACGTGTTTTCCATCCATGATAATTACACCTTGTTTTCCTCTCCATCCCCTCCCGCGCCCATGCATGGGTGCGTACGAAACCTGCCTAAATGAGTAGGAGCTGCGCAACGTAGCACCAGCCACCGGCAACATATCTGCGGGAAAATGGTTGCGTACCTACATCCTTCCATTTTTAAAAGAGCCACCTCCTACAGATGCAACAGCAAGCAGCTCTGTCCCATCAGCCTTCCTGCTACCCAGGGAAGGTTCCCTTCAAAGCATCCTCCCATCTTGGCTTTGTGCGTCAGCTGAGCGCTTACCCATTGAGTGCAACCCGGATTTGCAGTGATGCCAAAGTACCTTGTGACAGGGGAGGGGGCAGAGACCTGCAGCTGCCTCCAGACTACCGTCAGCACAATTTACTCCTCACCGTGGGCAGCTTTAGTCCCCACGCAGGGTGCGATGGGGAGCGAAAAGAGCCCCAGGGAGGCACAAACTGGGAAGCAGCAAAGGAGATGGCAAGCGACTCGTTGAACTCTGCTCGAAATGTGACCTAATTCTTGCAAACGCCCTGTTCCCTCGCAAAGACTTCTAGGAAGGAGTTTGCCAGATGGCAAAAGGAGAAGATGAATAAATCCGATATGGCACATCTACAGCTGCAGAGAGCAAACAGCATCCGTGCATGGCTGGACCGAAAAGGAATTGCTTTGGGGCAGAGCTTGGCAAAGAAAGCAGACACAAGCAAATCAAAAACCCAGAGGTTTCTATTACGGCCCCCCCGTGAAGAGATCTGAGACCCCGGCTGGGTACAAACAGGCGAGAGGGGACTGGAATTAAATAAAAGCAGGAACAGCTCAGCCACGATGTGATTCAAACTGCAGCAGTCCCAGCTGGATGCCAGCACTGCAGCACGCTTGGACAAGGCAAAAGTGTTAATAAGGGACAGAAGATCATTAAAAAGAAAACTGTGTAGCCAGATAAAAGAATGTAAAAGGCGGCAAAGAGCAAGAAAATGGTGAAAGGCAACAGAAAGGGAGATACAGGGAGAGGAGGTGAAGGCTAAAGCTTAAAGCCATCGCACCAAAAAGGGAGCACGAAGTGGGCAAAACTTCATGGGAGATTTTAACAGGGCTAAGCAGGGTAAAATAAAAACCTCACCCCTGACGCAGAGCAAAAAAAAAAGCAGGCAGGCAGTGAAATGCTCTATGAAACCACCTCCATCCCCGCATCGGAGAGGGGGGTGACACCCGCACGACCGGCCAGGAGAGGTACAGGCACCCCCTGCCCTGCCCGCAGGTACCTTAGGGATGTGCCATTAATATTGCCGTCTGGGAGCCAGGCAAAATTAAATCTTCAAATCCTGGGAGCTGCCCCTTTTTATTTGTGCAACGATCGTTCTCTGCACAACCGCAGTGCTTCTCGGCTAAAGAAATTGCTTTTTTTCCCAGGCTCTTTTAAAGGGAGCTGGTGCAGGCAGAGGAAGGGCACAGTAAAAAAAAAAACAAAACAAAACAAAAAACCAAAACCGAAAACGGACAAAAAACTTCCCAGAGGTTTGATTTTGGGTTTTTTTTTTCCTCCTCCATCAAGCTGCCATTCAGCAGTGAGTGGAGCAAGGGCACATCTTGGTGGCAGAGGGAGGAATGTCACCTCCCCAGCCCTGCGGCTGGGCTCGCCCTTGCTGTTCATACCTATGTCACCTATTAAAATAAGTGGCATTCATTTGGGGATTCGTTGGTCTTCAATACCTGGAGCTGGAAGAAATGTCTCTGACTGACATTTGGTGAGGTTACTGGGGACATGAAGCTGCGAGGGATGGGCAGGAGCAGATGTGGTGGGTAGTTTCATCTGAAAAGACATAGGGAAAATTAGTTCGTCCTCTTGACACCTTAACGCTGAACTCTTTGCTTTTTAAATTAGGTTTGGGAAGTGTCATTGTTAATATTGATATTTACTTTTTCTTCTTCCCATATTTATCATCCGTTACAATTTTTACCCGCTGTTAGCCTCCTCCCCAGCACTCCAGCTCCGTCTCTCTTTCCTGAGCAAACATTTCTAATTTCTGCTAATTTTCAGCCCCCCAGTCAATCGTAAAAGATGCATTTTGTCAAAACTCATACCTTGGGCTGGGGGACAAGAGCAAATTCAAAACCTGATATTTATTGACCTTTAGCAATAGAAATACAGCCCCGATGCACTGCAAGCTAGCATCTCCCCAAGCTCTGCAGAAGCGACCTTGGATGGTGAAGCATTTCAGCCTGCTCTGTAAATCCACGCCCACGAAGGAGAATGCTTTGGGAGGGCTGTGAGAAGCTGCTGCTGGGGTTTTGGGGAGCAGCCTTCCCACCTGAGAGCTCACACAAGGGATTTGTGGTGTTAAATGGGAGAAGAGAGGCAGTAATTGTTGGGGGC